>BPLR01002125.1:0-78259 GCA_021605095.1 Caerostris extrusa
GGACGACACTTGATAATACAGTTTTATCAAAATAATTCAGTAATTAAATTTAATTAATTAATTTTAGTTTTTTTTAGATTTAAATTGCATATATCTACCAATAGATGGCGCCAGATAAACTTGAAAAAATGAGTGAAAATTATTTAAAAGGACTTTCCTGCAATATCGTGAAAAAAAAAAAAGTAGAATTGACTTAAAAAAATTTTTTATATTACTTGTTATATGATTAATTGCCAGATCAGAAATATATTCAAAATATTTTCAAGGAATTTTATCAAAACTCTGATGTATGTTTGATTAAGTGAAATAAAGAGCAGCACCCACCTCTTTTCTGAACCATTGTTTTTATAATTTCTAAATTGCATATTTACCGATTTAAGTACAAAAAAAAATGTTTACTTGCTTTTTTTTTTTTTTTTTGTTTAATATTTCTTATAATTATTAAATTATTATTTTGCATCCTTAACATGTTTCTAATTTGATTTTCTTTTCTTTTTCAGTACTATGTGCTAAAAATCTTGCTAAAAAGACTTATTTCGTAAGTATTCAAATATTTAATAAAAATTTTAAAATTCATTTTATAAAATATCTATGTGTGTATTTAAGTTTTAAATAAGCTGGTTCAGAAGTTTTAATCACTGCAGGTTACTGTGATGTGAAAATATTAATCATTTATAAATTAATCCTAATGACATCCTACTTATTAAAAAGTTTGATGCTCGTTCAACTATAGATTGAGATTTTTTTAATAAATTCTAAGGGATGAAATTTTTTTATTTTTATATTGAGTAAAGATTTTTTATTAATAATAAATCATTTTAATATATTGTTACAATGAACTGTAAAGCTAAAAATTGCAATTTTGAAAATCATTAAAAAAAATATATTAATAATTACTTAAAAAAAAAAAATGTCCTCTTCTGGGTAATATTATAAACTTTAATTCTATATCTTATGAAAATAGTTTGAAAAAAAAAAATTATCTTCAGAATAGATTAGTTAGAGGGAAAAATATCTGTAAATTCTCATTACATTGAATGTATCAAATTATTAAAGTTATCAGGAGTAAATTCCTTTTAAGGATTTTTTAAAGCTATAGATGTTTATTTTGCATGTTAAATAATTACTGATGAATTGATTCATTATTAATTTTTATATAATTGAAGAAAGTTTCAATATTTTTTAAATAATTATGAAATTAAAGCTAATTGCTGTATACAAAATATATAAGAACAATTTCTTGGTATTAGCATTAATTATTTTTAATTGTGTTTAATAATGAAATTCTTAAGGTTTTTTAAAATTTCTATAATGTCTTGTCTAAAACTGTTTCATTTCGGTATTTTGCAGGTTTACCCGATCCCTTTTGTAAAATTAGTGTTGACGGATCTGGTCAATGCCATTCTACAGATACATGTAAAAATACATTGGATCCCAAGTGGAATCAACATTATGATTTTGTAAGTTGTAACATTTGATATTTATTAGTTCATTTTCTGCATTTTTTAAAAATTTCTTTTTAAATTCAATTTGTATATAATGCTGTAAAAATCATTCATGGTTAATACAGTGTTCAGCAAAATGGAGAAGTAAAAATCTATTGAAATGATCCCTAAATATATGCAATGCTTTTTTATGATTGACAATTAGCCAATCATATGCTCAAATGCTCCAAACATTGTTATTTGTTACATTACGATTGATGATTCTTTAGTAGTATTTTTATATTTGATGTCAAGTGGCATACCACTAGTGGGAAAAGTGCCAATATTTTCTTCTTTTTCATTGGCACGACAGCCCTATTGTGGGCTAGGGCTAAGGCTGCATGCTCACTGGCAGATTTCTCGAAACAGATGTTTTTTTGGGGTCAGCCCTACAGTCATATTAGACCGGGACCTACGGGTTAAAGTGGACCATGTCACCTGTCTGACTCGGTTCGAAACCTGTGGCACCAAGTGCCAGAGCGCTAGTCACACGGTCATCAGCCCCCAATAATTTTCACCCTAAATGAAAATATAACATTTATTTAAATTGATCCTGTAATTGGAAGATTTATTCTAAAAAATAGAAAAAAAAAAAGTTCCTTGAAGTATGTCATTGTAAAATTGCTATCCATTGTTTTAAAGCTACATAATTAATGGTTCATTAGTATTTAATTGCATTACATTATTAATTTTTTAATGGATGTTAATCTTCATAATTTGCATCATCAAATGAAAAAAATAATTTGAATTAATTATTCGTAGTTTTCTTAACAATATTTTTCCTGAACAATTTATCCTTTTTTTTAAACAACATTAGATGTAACAAGCAAATTTGTGATTTGGGGAATTTTATCTGTTCCATGTCTGAATGTTTTTTTTTAATGTATTTTGCTTGATGATCTCTATTAATAAAAATCTGAAGAGATATTTGATAATCATTGTTTCCTCTGAATAGTAATTAATGTTTCACGGCTTATATTTCAATACTTACCGATATATGTTATTGATTTAGCTTTTAATTGAATTCATTCAGTGAAAATTAATATTTTACTGAATCGTCACATTCCGATTTTTTTTTAACAATCATATTTTTTGTTGTTAATTAACTGCAACGTAAAATTTTACCTTAAATTTATATTGCTATTGTCATATCTTTAAATTTTAATTCTGTTCTTGATTAAGAATGTGTGCATGATCTTTTTAATTTATCAATAAACTTCATTTATATGTTAATCTATTCCTAGGTATATTGGAAATAATGATTCTATAACAATAAGTATATGGAATCATAAAAAAATACACAAGAAACAGGGAGCAGGTTTTTAGGATGTGTTCGAATAGCAACAAATGCTATTCAACGACTGAAAGATACTGGCTGTGAGTAGTGAAACTTACTTTTTAATAATTATTTATATTGATAATTTTAGTCATTCATTCTATTATATAAAATTTTTCTTTTAAAATAAATAGTGCTTATATTTTTAGTGAAACTTCTGTAATTTTAATTCTATACATTATTATGTTTAAGATTGTATTAATTTATTTTTGAATAAAATTCTTATCTTTTGAAGACCTTGAAAATGGAATGCCTAGCATAAATATTTTTATTAACATAGTTTTGAAATTTTTTGATGAAAAAATATTTAATTATTAAAGAGAAGATAAAAATTTGTATTTGCATGTAGTTGTTTGTTAAATGTTTAAAAATTGTAGACATAAAATTAATATAAATTTCAATATTGCTTCATCTGCAATAAAAAGTCTTAATAAAAGTCTTTTTTTGTTTTGTGTGTGTGTGTGTGTGTGTGTCTTAATTTATACCCTGGTTTTTAATTTTTCTTCATGTCAAAATTTTAAAACTGCTTTTAATAAATCTCCTTTTTACATTATTTATAAATTTTATTAAAAAGTTACAAAATATAAAAATAATTGCATGTTTTTAAAAATATACATTATATTGAAATGCTTTTGACTTAGTTTTTTCCTCTTATTATATGCATAAAGCAAAAAAATTATTAAATGCAATTTAAAAATTGTACATTTAAGTGTATTATTCTATAATATTTCTATTATTTTACAATTCTTTAACGAATCTATTATTTTATGAATCTTTAATGAAATTCTTTTTTCTTGTCCAGATCAAGGTTAGATTTGACCAAAGGCCATGCAGATGACCCTGAACCTGTGAAGGTCAAATTGTAATTAGTCTTCTGTCACGGGATGGACGTGGTTCAGGCAGTGTAAATGTAGTAATGGATCGTCTGGGTAATTTAGGCTTCTCTCCTGATGAATTGCCTGAAGGGTAAGTGAACTTTGTTGCTTAGGTGAAGGTTTGATTGCAGTACAGTATAAATTAGTTTCATTCTTCATAGACATTTATCCTTGAGCTTTTTTTTTTTTTTTAATTTGCAATTTTAAGTAATAATTTTATTTAAAAGAATTGGCTGCACTTGTTTAAATACCTCACTGACCTTATTTTTAGGAATACACTCTTTATTTAAATCAAGAAACTTGTTAGAAGTATTTCATTATTTTATACATTCTATTATAATTAATGATTTTCATGCTTTAATCATATGTTTTTTTTTTTTTTTTTTTTTTTTTTTTCCTTTTCTTTTGTAAAAAATTTTTATTTTTACTTATTTATTAATCTGAAATCTTTGCATTCTGTTTATTTTTGTGCTTAATGCTTTTGATCCACTGTCATTTTTAAAAATAATAGTAATATTACTATTAAAAATTTCTTAATAGAAATTATTCAGCATTTTATCACAAAAAAGGAGAAAAAATATTTTCACAGCAAACTTATTGTATCAAAAGTAATCATGAAAATTTATATTAATTTAATGTTTTGAGTTGTGTTTTTAAAACGATGTGTGTTTGTGATTTATCATAAATAGGGTTTATATTTATGATTAAAAATTTGCTATTTTAACAGCTAATTTTTATATGAATCATTTAATATAGATCTTTAATGAAGATATTATGATAATTTTGATAGTTTATTTTATTAAATATATTTTAGCCATGATTAAATACTGTATTTATTTATTTTTGCCCTTATGCCCGACACTACATGATGTAAGGTGTTACTGTGTTTCACTGATAAGTAAGGAAGATAAAAAGAATGTCTTCCTGAAGAAAATTAGCATGCAATCATATTACTTATATTTAAATACAACCAACAGGTTGTACTTTACACAATCTGTGTTATTAAATCTTTAATAGCGAAATTACTATCGTACAAATTCTTCCATTACTTGGCACCGATTTGGTAGAAGCATAAATTGAGCTTGGAATGAAACTCATCCAATTACAACAACTATTATTACCAAACTATTGCTAAAAGCACATTTGATCATGTTTAATATATTTTTGTATTCAAAAAAATTATGTATTTAAATGTGGAGGTGGATGGCAGGATTGAGCCACCCACAAGCTCATAAGTGAAGTGTGTGCACATGTTCAAATTTATAGTCATTTCTCACTTAGACCCAATTTGTTAAACATTTAGCATTTCAATCAATGGGTCAATTTTATTTTCATTCTTGAATGTATTGATTGAGTTCCTGGTTCAGTTTTATTAACTATTCATTGAAATGTGTAATTTGATATAATCAGGAAACTAGCAAAAGAGAAAAGAAGATTGAATTTTAATTTATAATTTGTTTATACAATTTTTTATAGAAATTAAACATTTGCTTTTTATGTGATATTTCTAAGCCTTAATGTTCTCATATGTTTAGTATGACCCATTGGGCTTTCATAAACCAATGTTTATGAAAGCCCAATGGGTCATATACTTATCAATGGGTCATACTAAACAACAAGTTTTATTTCATTGAGCTTTCACCCCCCAACAGGATAAAATACTGAGTGTGTGCCTGGCTGACATAATACATTGTCACACATTTAATAATTGCAAATGTAACATTAGGAACACATTAGGATACAATTCCAGAAAATGGGTATTGCCAAATTTTGGCAGGTATGGGTTACTTATTTATTGTGAGTGAATTAAAATTTTAGTATTTTGTTAAATACTAGGTGGGAAGAAAGGAGAACTGCTTCGGGACGTGTGTATTATGTGAATCATTTTACTAGATCTACCCAATGGGAAAAACCTACTAGGTAATTTTATACTTAGTTTTATTTTATTATTTGAATAATTTTTAGTTATTAAAGTAGGATCCTATTCTTAAAACATCTTCTTTGGTTTCCTTTTCATACATGTAAATATTTTTAATTTTTAGTGTTGAAGAAGTCTTTTTTAAGTAAAATGTACCTTGCAATTATACCTTATCTTATTTTATATGTGCCTTCATAATTTTATTTATTTTTGTTTGTATCATTAAAAAGTCTTAATTTTACTCTAAATAACAAAATTGATTCTTTAATTTGAGTTGAAATATTTGATATTTTTTTAATTATATTATAAATTAATATCTTGTAAAGTTTTTCAATTTATTTTTAGTTTTATAAAAAATTATTTATATAAGTAGACTTTAAGAAGTCTACTTATATAAATAATTCTGAGATTGATTCTAAAGGAAAGTTTTTATTCAAGTGATAGCTATAGTTGCTATTAATTGTGAAGTTTGAAGTATTTTTTTCTTATTAAAATTTTTTTTTTTTACTTGCAGGAAATCTATTTCTGTAGTATACTACAAATTATAAATAACAGTACTATGTTTTAAATGTTATTGAAAAATTAATTAAAAATTGTTTTATCTTGAAGTACTTTTCTTCCTTGCTGCAATTCTTTGGAGAATATAAGATCCTCTTAGGCACAAATCAAATTCGTTAGTGAAAATTTTTATCACAATTACATTAATAAATTTCTAATAAAACTTCTATTAATCAGTTTAAATTCTTAATTGTACTTGGAAAACATTCATTGCATGATGCAAAATGAAGAACCGGACAATTTACATTACTTCACTTGTATCAGAATTTATGAAATAAATACCAATTAAAATTATACATTTTTTTTTTTGGAAATATTTCATTTTCATCTCTTTTAAAATAGAATCATCTAATAAATTATTTCTTAACATTTTGAAGAGGGTAATCCTGAATTCCAGTCTTTTATGTGTCAATCGTTGGTTTTGGGTGATGGAATTTCCGTCATTTGTAGATAGGTAAACCATTATGGAATATATTAGCCATATATAAAATATTTCAAAATTATTGCAAATTACCTTTATTTACAAAAAATATACGAAAATTCAGTCTCTATACTTTTCTCTGCACACAGTCAATGTATTAGCATATTTAAAGTAGCATTATATTTCAATGCTGTAGTATATTTTACAATATTTTTGAAAAGTTACTTGATCTATAATGGTAAAATGAACATTTTTTTAAAATAGTTATAAGTACAGCTAAAATTATTCATAATAAATTTATTAATCAGTGTAATTGTTATACAATTCAAAATTGTTACAAGTAAAAATGAATATAATTATATATATAAAGTATATTTAATAATTGGTGCTATATAGCTAATATTATTGTAGTTTACAATTCAATATTATACGATATTTGAAATTATTTTTAACAATAATTATGTATTTTCCTTCTTTTTTTTTTTCTTGTTAAAGTGATATCTTATTTACCTTTCTAAGATTAAAAAATCTTTTTTTTTTTCTCTTGGATATTCTTTAGAACTGCATATGAAAATGAGCAAGCAAATGGACATAGCAATAACAATAACAACAACAATAATAATAATAACAGTCGACCAGTCAGCCAAGTGTGTAATAATGCCGTTAGTACCAATTCTACATCAAATTCTTCTTCAAATACGAACTCTAATTCCAATTCAAATCACAATAATAATTCTGTGAGTAACTCTGAAAGTACCAATCATAGTAGCAATAGTGTAACTAGTGGAAGTGGCCATTCCAGAAGAAGATCTACTAGACATCGGAATTATTTATCAAGAAATCATCTTCATCAAGCTGTTGAGCTTCCTGATGGTTATGGTAAGTTAATGGTTATTAATTTCTTACTAGCAAACTGTATACTTCATTTCCCAACAGTATTTTTAATATCATAAACATAATCTTGGTTGCTTTTCCCCCTCTTACATTGTTTTGTAAGGATTCTGCAGTTTAATGACATAGTAATACTGATACTGTAAAATTAATCTTTTTAATAAAATCAATGTTAGTTCTAAAAATTTTAGTTTCTATAATTGTTTTATTGGAATAATTTTATTAAAAAGAAATGCACAATATTTTATTTTGATTTGCCTAATATTGTGCAAAATCGAATTATCAATTACTATAAAATTCCATACAGTGCAAACAATGAAATAAACTATATAGTAAAGTATATCAACCAATTCATAATTCAGAAAAGCGAAGACGTCCATAGTTTAGGAATTTATGTATCGTTCATCATCATCTACCGTTCATTTGATCAACTTATTGAAAATTTCAAAGAAACATCAAAAGCATAGCAACTCGAAAAAATATTGATGAAATAAAGCAAACGACCTAGAAATTGGTATTTTAATTGTTCAATAAATTTATTTGCTATTGTATATCATTTGTCTGATTGTTTTTAATTTGCTGTGTGTTTGTTCTGAATTCTACTTTTATGGAAACTGCTCTAAAATATAAAATGCAGTTTTTGGTCAAAGATAAGTCTTATTTTAAATTCTTCCAATTTCATTCATTGTATTACAATTTACAGCATGTATTTTGCAGCTTGTTAATTAATCCTTTTTTAATGATTGGGACATGCATGTACCATTTATTTTCTCAATTATCTTTAAAAGACACTCATTAATTAGAGAGGGCCGATTCTCTTTATGTCACCCAGTATAGTCTGACCGCCGATAGCTTGGATTGGTAATAATAGAAAAGTATTTTATTCGATGGTTTCTATATTACTGTAAATTAGAAGATGAAAATATTTTACTAATAATGTATCTATCTGGTTGTATGATCTCTATAATTCTATCAAATATTCAGTTGAAAAGTAAACATCCAGTTTCATGATGGAGACCAACGAATTGATTACTTGTTAAGCGTGCCAATCAAACATACATGACGCAAAAGCGTTTTAAAAAATTTTTAATAATAAATCAAAAATTTTTTTTATTAAAATTAAACTCATTTCCATTTCAATTAAAGTGACATTTCCTCCCTTATGACACTACACTTTTGAATCTGGCTGCTTGCCAATTTTCCACACACAATTCGTGGTTGGACTATATTGAATGTCAAATTCACTATTGCAATGGAGATTTTTTTTTTCTCTTAATGATGTCTTGATTGGTATAACAAATTCTTGCTATTTATTCGGTCTGGGTTTTTTTTTTTTAAATAGAAATTAGGACAACACAACAAGGACAAGTGTATTTTTATCATGTTGCTACAGGAGTAAGTACATGGCATGACCCTCGAGTTCCTAGAGATTTAGCTGGAATAAACGTTGATGATCTAGGACCTCTTCCATCTGGCTGGGAGATGCGGCATACTTTAAATGGAAGGGTTTACTATGTTGACCATAACAATCGGACGACCCAGTTTACAGATCCTCGCTTATCTAGTAGTTTAGCTGTGCAAAATATGCTCAGTAGTATAGAATTTCTATCAAAAATTTACTATTGTTTAAATTTTATTTGAGCTTTTCTGTAAATTGAAAATTAAATTTGTTTTGTATATTTTATGTGCCAATTTACTTTACTTATGTAAGAGTAATTGTTTTTTTTTTTTCCTCCTTATATTCTAATTAAAGATTTTTATTTTCAATATATTCATTAAAATCCAAGAAATTAAATGAAAAAATTATTAATTACTTAATATTATAATTATTTTATATATTAAGTATTAGTTAATACATTTTTTTATTTTCATTTAAATTTTGTGTAATAAAAAAAAGCTTTTCTGTATTTCTGCTGTAAGTGTAACTTAGGAAACTTATAGAAGATGTATGCTTAGCAATTCGTGCTATCATGGATTAAAATATTGAATCAAAATAATTAAAACAATTTTTGAAAAACTATATAAGCTTAAAATGAATAAAAATTAGGACATGCAGAAATGATAATGTTTTAATTTTTTATTTTGTAATAAATCACTAAAATAT
Organism: Caerostris extrusa; assembly: GCA_021605095.1. Lineage (NCBI taxonomy): Eukaryota > Metazoa > Arthropoda > Arachnida > Araneae > Araneidae > Caerostris > Caerostris extrusa. Next base: position 9,588 of record BPLR01002125.1, read on the forward strand.
CTTTTATAGTTTTTAATACCATTATAGATTTTTCATTTTTTTATAAATTTATTTCTTTCACAAATTGAATGGGGAAAGTATACTCAAATATTGAAGCATTTTCTATAAAAACTTTTATTTCATGCTGTAAATGATTTGTCATTTTGAAAAAAAAAATTCTCACCCTCTATTCTAAGGAGTTGTTTGGATGTATTTTTCTAAATTTATGATGAGCTCAATTAAAATGTAATATTTCAACTAAAATATCAATTCTTATTTTCTGGTGTGCATTTTTAGTACAAGGAGAAGCAATGGAACTGACAACAACACGACCATTCCAAATGGCAGAGTTCCCGATCCTTCTCTAGTTATTCCTCCGCCCAATCACAGCCTGACTGCCAATGGTTCAAACAACCAACCACCACCACTGCCTCCTCCTAATCCACCTATCTCATTGTCTTTAGAAATATTAGATATGCCTTATTCTAAGCAGAGGCGAGATTTGGTGCAGAAGCTTGCTGCTTTGCGACAAGAACTGCATGCACTGCAGCCTCAGTCTGGTCACTGCCGTCTAGAAGTGTCTAGGGAAGATATTTTTGAGGTAATGCATTTTAATATTGTTATAAAACGCATTTCTTAAAACATGGGCTTTTAATAAAACAATGATTACAATTATTATTTGAAAGATTTCAATATAGCTTTTTGATCATAAAAACGGCAACATTTATTACTTAGATTTCTGTGATATGTTCAGTTTGAATTCACTTCCTTGTAAGGAACCACTTTTGCATAAAAGTCTTAATAATTTTCTGAACATTGAATGCTTGCTGTATTTTCATATTTTGATAATAGACTCTGTAAATCCCTTGAATATATTTTTCTTATAAACAATTTAAGAAATAAATTATAAGTAACCTAAGCGCAGCACATCAAAAATTCATCCAACCATTCAATTCCATTCCAGCTCCAGCATCAAAAATTCATCATTTTATTATTTAAAAACAATGCAAATAATGTGGTTTCTGTGCCCCAAAAATATTTATGTAAAAAAAAGCATACTAATTATTTTTAATGTTATTTTACTTAGAGGACAATGTCATTTTAAATTTTGTTCAGACCAAAGAGATCTGTGTATGTAAGAGTGTTTTCAGTTTGATTGAGGATAACCATAGGTTAAACTGGTGGTTTTGGATTTGGCCCATCTATTGCATCCTATCCAGTTCTCTTTTAGTTTTTCTCTCTCAATGAATGAGGTTCTCCTTGCACTGGGAAACTTTAAAGTTTTGAATGTCAACCAAATCAATTTCATGTCTTTTTAAACACTATGTTTTCTTCAGGAAAAAAAAAAGTTCATTATATTATTTGTTAACCCTATGTCTTTGGTTCTTTTAATCAGTTTATCTACAAATCTCTTTCCAAAATGGATGTAACCATTTTTTCAATTATAATAATTTTTGTAGTATACATTTTATTTTAAACTGAAAGTTTAGGGAAAAATTCACTTATTAGTCTCATTTTAATGGTTAGAAAATAATAAAATTCCCCTATTAGAGGCTGTTGTTTTAACTTGAGCTTTTTGTGCCATTGTACAGGGCTCCAGTATCTACTTGTTTTGAAATTGTACACTTTCAAACCAATCTCCAGCCTTTAAATCACTACTAAAAAATAAAATTTGCTGTATTTTTACTGTCCAGAACTAACTTGGTACTTCTTGATTTTTTTGTACCATGGCAACATGTTTAATTTTAAAATATTTGACAAAATGTCTTTCATTATGACACAAGTGACCCTCTTATATGTGCATGTCTTGTTAATAGCTTTGATTTTTAATGGTTCACTTTCTAAGGAGTTCATTTGATTTCTTGCTTGCTCACTTGCCCTATTTACTTTAATTTCACTGTCCAAAATTAAACTGTCTTCTGCAAAAGTTTTTTTATAGTCAGTATTGTTTCATATGCTAATCACAATCCTTGCATTAATTAAGCTTCCATGTAGTAAACTAAATTTGTACTATTTGTGCTTGCTTAACAGTTAAATATTTTTAAAAAAATCATTGAATTTTTCACTTTTACTTTGAAGTATTTTGTTAAACACAAATCATTTGTATGTGACATTTACTTTAGGCATGGAGTAGCTTTCATATGTTTATATCAGCACCAATAATGTGCTGTTTTTCTTATCATTTGAATATATATTATATATGCTGACTGTTTCAGCTCCTATTGCATTAGTTGCACATTAGTTTACTTTACTTATTATTAATTCTTTTAGTTAAATTTGTATTAGTTTAGTTTTTATTTACGTATTAATTTCTTTTTTGTTCAATCCAATTACTATACTACACCTTCCAAAATTGCGGATACCATTCTTTACAAGCCCCTCTTAACATCTTGAATCATTAGATTTAGCAATGGTGGCTTTTCTTTGCTCCCTCCATGCATTATTTTGCATCTAATCTAACTTTTAAAAATTTTATCACCATGTAACAACAGTAATATAAGTTACTGCTGTAATAAGATTTATTATTCAATGCAATGTACAATAAAACTAATGTAGAACTGATATGAGCACAGTTACAGTTATACTTTACAGTAATCACTGATTTTGTGATCAGAAAACCATTACAACAAAACAAAACTGAAATTTGTGCTATTTTTCTGTAGTAATGAATTTGCTTATAAACAAATTTACATGTTGTCAGTAGTAATGAAAAGTAAAATCTGTTGCAGAATAAATTATGCATACATATTGTTTGAATGAAGTTAAAAAATTAATTAGAAAAGTTAAGAACATTTATTTTAAATTAGTTTTTCTCAGCTTCTTTTGAAACTTTCCATTTCTATTTTTTGTCTCTTTTTTTTTTTATTAATATTATTAAAATGTTAGAGAACTTCATGCTGTTTTTTTTTTTTTTTCCCCCTGCTGTTTTTGAAAATTACGGAATATATATCTAACTTTTTAAAGGGAATTGCCTTTTTATGTAGAGGAGATATAAAAAATATATCATGTATATATGAAAATATACCACCATATAAAAAAGAGGCCCAGATATGTTGATACTTATTTTTGTTGCTTAATTTGGTATTTAATTTTCAGGAATCTTACCGTTTGATAATGAAAATGAGACCAAAAGATTTACGGAAAAGACTGATGGTAAAGTTCAGATCTGAAGAAGGACTTGATTATGGTGGTGTAGCAAGGTACGAATTCTTAATTTCTAAAAAATTGATAATGTGAATTTTATTATTCATTAGAATATATGAAATATTAATCTTTAACCTCTTTTCAGGGAATGGCTTTACTTATTATCTCATGAAATGCTCAATCCATATTATGGCTTATTTCAATATACAAGAGATGATATTTATACATTACAAATAAATCATGATTCTTCAATTAATCCTGTGAGTAATTGCATTTAATATTCATACAGCCAATGCTTTTAATTTTCTAACATTTTTCCAATCGAAGACTAATTATTCCAATTTTTAAAAATAAAAATAAAAACTTTAATTATTTAAATGTCAATGCTGTAAATTATTTCTTGTTATAAAGCTGTATAATAAATAGCTGTTGTTCTATAATAAATTTTTAAATATAAATAGCTTTTAATTTTTGTCAGAATTTTTTAATTATATTATATTATATTTCTAATTTGAATTGGCAGAATAAATATTTTTAAGACTAGATGCATATTTTTACATTTTGTTCCTTTTCAAATATTCTTTTTCATTTATTGTTATATTTATTTCTGAATGCTATTGTGAGTTTTGCATTTTCTTTTTTTAGGAACATTTATCATATTTTCACTTTGTTGGTCGAGTTATAGGATTAGCAGTTTTTCATGGGCATTATATAGATGGTGGCTTCACATTACCATTCTACAAAATGCTTCTAAATAAACCTATTACGTTGGAAGATATTGAAGCTGTTGACCCTGAGCTACAAAGGAGTTTGAAATGGATGCTGTAAGCATTACATTAGAATTACTTATTTTAAAATTATAATCGATTTCCTGCAGTTTAGTTCGATCAAGTATCGCATGAAATGGTAAACATCTGGTTAGAGATGCTAGTCAAACATATGGAACAAAAAGCTGTTTTAATGGAAAAAGTTTAATAATTTGTGTGGAATTTTTTTATCTAGTTTTTCTTTTGTATCATATTTTAAAATTGTATTTATTAGAAATTAAAATTATTTTTATTGCAATTAAAATCCTTCTTAAATGACATTTTCTCCCTTATGATGCTGCTTTTTTTTTTAAACTGTCTGACTTGGCCGCTTTCTCATTTGAATTATATCATAATAATCCACAAGCATAACTTTCAGCCTCAAAAAAAAAAAAAAAGTAAAGCATCTCATGTTATCTGCGATGGCATATAATCTGCATAAAATTGATAGCTGTTCTTTTACATATTACATACCAATCAAATTCTGTTTTTATACTTATTGCATAAAATTAAAAAACGCTTCAATTTCAAAGAATGTTTTAGATGCTTCATTTATATAAAAGACTATAAATGTTAGATAATGAGAACTGGAAAGATAGCCATTTAAAGAATATGATGAAAATTTTGATCAGTTTCGCAGTTCATTATTAATTTGGCTTTCTGTAAAGTAATTCTAATGATTTATAATTTTATTTTATCCCTTTTTTTTTTTTACCCACTAGCTTAACTAATCCAAACTTAATGTAGAATAAGTATTGAATTTTGTCTTTTTTTTTTTTTTTTTGTGTATCTGGTTCTTTTCAATGCTTACAATTATATTTCTTTTTTTGTTAGAAGATTGACAGAACTTCGTGTGAGAGAAAAAAAAAAAAATTTTCAGATAAAATCATTTTTGGGTAGCAGTAGATAAAAATATTTTTTATAGAATTGAATTTTTTGAAATTTTCAAAAAACAATTTTTCACAGATTGTTAGCAGAAAGATTTTTAACATATTTGAGATTTTAGACAGTACATTCATTTCTTACTAAAAATTGCAGTGGCAATGATCTTTTATGATTCTAAAGTTGTATCCTGAATTGATATTTAAAAAGCATGCAAGTTATATATATATATATCAAAATATAAAAAAAAATTAACCCTTTTAAGTTAATGAAAATCAGAAAAAGGATTATGTATGCATAATGAAAACAAAAATTATTCAACTGAAGGATCAATTTCAAAGATATAAAAAAAACTATCATGAGACTTCAAATTTTTAATTTTTTATTCTAAATGAAAATACTTTTAATCAAACTCTAACAATTTGTTGAGAGATGAGTTTTTATCAATGCCACATTCCAATATTAATAAAGAAGGCTTAAAGAAGTATTCTTTATTAATTGCTACTTTGTCTTGTATATTTTATTTTCTCATAATGCTTTTCAGTTTCCATAAAAATTAGGTGCCCTATCATTATCGGCAATTCATCTAAGAACTGTGCTTTAAAAAAAAAAAAAAAAATGTTTATTCTTTTTTTTCTCATTGAAGTTCTGTGAGGGAAGCATTCTTTCAATGGCATTTTTTTTTTTTAGGAAATTGTTTATATTTCTGTGAAACACACAGTAGTTAACACATAATATTATGTAGTTAATACATAGTACATAATAATAATGGTATAATAAATTTATACCTTTTTTAAAAATATAATAGGCTATAAAAGCCCACAAAAACGTAAGTATGGCTCTGAAATTTATTTATGATGTTTACCAGAAAAAGTGAATAAAAATAACTTAATAACAAAACAGAGCTATTTATAATTACAGTAACCTCTCGTTAATATGACATTCAGTAGTTAGGCACATTTTATTATCTGGCAGAATAGGAATCAAGCCTTCACTTTTTTGTATAAATTTGGGCTTTTGTTTATTTCAACTACTAAATATTGACACTATATTGCTCACATTTTCACCTAATATTTATCATAGTTGTCAGTTTTGGTTTCCGTATAGAATTACACATTAAATATGTACCTGTTTTAATTGTTTAAATTTCATTATAGAGTATTTTCTCTTATATCCCCTGTAATACTATAATGATTCTTGCTAATTCAACAAAAATTGTTCTTCCAACAATTCCATGTTTCCAAACATGCCAAAGAGATTACTCTATAATAAAAGATGTTTTTGTTTTAAATTCATTGTACTTTTTAATGATAATTGCACTTTGTTAATAAGTTAAGTTTGTTAATGATAATTGTTAAGCTTCTTTTTATTTACATTTTTGTTTCAATGAAATTTTGTGTTATGGCCAAAAAAAATATATTTATTCATTTTGCATTTAAAAATATGATTATAATATTACTTTGGTTATAATGTATAAAGTGTTTTTTTTTTTTTTTTTCTAATATTTTATTTTTCAGAGATAACAATATTTCTACCATTATTGACACAAATTTTTCTGTGGAACATGATGCATTTGGACAAATTCTAGTGCATGAATTAAAGCCGAATGGGAAAGAAATACCAGTGACTGAAGAAAATAAAAGAGAATATGTTCGGTAAAATAGAAATTTTTTTAATAAAATATTTTAATTATGTGTTATACAGGATTAAAATACTATAGAACTTTTTACCCTGTATAACTTTATTTTATTATTTTTTATTAACCCTCTTTATGTTATTGGAAAATTATGTCTTGCTCATAATAACTCATTTTAAATCTGTAAATAAATGTATCAGTATTTAAAATTAAGAAAGCTTCTTATGTTTCTAAAACTGTGTTCCCTTTTACAGACTTTATGTTAACTATAGATTTATGCGTGGAATAGAACAACAATTTTTAGCATTAATGAAGGGCTTCAATGAATTAATACCACAACATTTACTTAAAGGTTTTGACGAAAAAGAATTAGAGGTATGTGTTGGAATGTATTCTAAGAAAATTATTACATATTTAAAAATAATACTGAAAATAAATAAATAGATAAAATTGTTTTTAAAAAAATAAGTTAAATTTATTAAGCTAAAATATTTTTTTTCTAATGAAAATATTCTTTTACTTGCTAGCAATAATGAATTTTTTTTGTTCTAATAAGTAATATCCTTGTTAAAGTATTTTATTATTTAAAAGAGCCCTATCCCCCCCCACCTTAAAAAAATTGTTTCATAATACAGCAAAGGTTTCTTAAATTCTGTAGGTTTCACAATGCAATCTATAAATGCATCAAAGCAAACTTATTTTTTTGTTATATGAAATGATTAATGGAGGAGTTGATTTTAAATTATAATAATGTGCTCTTTATTAATAAATTATTCTATATAAAAATTATGATTGTGATGAACAATAACTTTTTAAGTATCAGTTTGATTATTTGATGAAAAGAAAATGGCTTATGTTAAAATATTTTCATTTCAAATGAAATTGTAAAGATTAATCATGTATAATAATTAAAGGAAAAAGTGGTATTTTAGTACAGGACATTAATAAAAACTTCATAAAAAAATATTTATATAATATTACAGGTTTATTAATCTCTTACTTTTGCTCAGTTTAAAAATACAAGTAGATAAATAATGTTGTTTAATTAATCAAAAAGTATAGTATATATATAAAAGATTTATTAACTCATATATATATATATATAAAGATATATAAAAGATTGGTAGGGAGACATACAGGACTTTTTAAAGCATAATTATTATGTAAAACAAAGCTGTAATATAATATTTATTTTATAATATATATATATATTCTAGTGTCCCTAAGTCATCCCCATTGAAATATTGATTTGTGATCTGAATTAACTGCAACAAAATGAATTTTTTTAATAATCTTCCTTCCCATTTATATTTTCTCTCTATTTTTTTTAATGAATGGAAAAGATTAAAAATTAGGAGTTTATATTCATTTAATTTAGTTATTAACACTTTTAATTTTTTGTGCATATTTTATTAAATTCTTAAAATACTGATAATATTTTAATTTGTGTTGAATTCTTTTTCATCATCTTTGTAACAGTTTGTACATTAATTTAGATTAATATTCACTTAAAATATATCTATTAATTCTTGTTGTTTTATAGTTTTGAACTATTATTGCTTGTCAATTTAATGAATAAAGTGCATAATAATAATAAATTTGAAATTTCATCCTGCAAATAATAATTTTTGTTTGATTTTTTTTAAAAAAAAAAAGTTGGTTATTGGTGGCTTGGGTAAAATTGACTTGGAAGATTGGAAAATCAACACAAGATTGAAGCATTGTAATCCAGATACTAACATTGTCAAATGGTTCTGGAAAGCAGTTGACAGCTACAGTGAAGAGCAGAGAGCTCGACTCCTTCAATTTGTCACAGGCAGTTCAAGAGTACCGCTTCAAGGTTTCAAGGCACTGCAAGGCAAGTCTAATTTTTTTTAATTGAAATTGATATTAATATTAATATCTTGAAACAAGCATAATTTTATTGAGTAATTTTTTAAGATTTATAGCTTTACATGTATACATTAAGTGTAAAATGTTTAAACATCAAATTAAAGACAAATTTTCAATTTAAAAAAACTAAGTAGAAAACCTTTTAAGTACTATGATTATAAATTGGTATTCCTTGTTTTAAAATCATATAATAGGTGGCATATTCTCAATATTTGGCTGCATTTTTCTGTTAAATATTTGAATTTATTAAACAACCAGTTTTTGATTTTAATTGTTTGAAAGTTTTTACATCACTTGATAATTTGTATAGGGAAAAAAATCTTTAACTAATAAATTCTTAATTATTCTTAGTGAATTTTCCCATTAATACAGTTTCTTTTTTTTTTTTTTTTTTTTTTTCTGTTTCATTACCATTTTCTTTTTTTTTAAATTTAAGTTTTCATTACTAGTTGTGATGTGGATTGAACTGCTGATTTTTGAAGTTCAGAACTTCGTTTCACTGAAATTCATAATTAGTTTATTATCCAGAACACGAGTTAATTATAATGAATATTTATTTTTATAGGTTCAACTGGTGCTGCAGGACCAAGATTATTCACAATCCATTTAATTGATGCAAACACAGACAACCTTCCTAAAGCTCATACATGGTAAGTTTTAATTTTATTTCTAATATTTTGTGTTAAAATTAAAAAGCTTTAATACAAATCAAAATAAATTATTTTATGTACAGTTTTTGAAAACTAAACATCTAATTCAGAAAATGTTAGTGTTATTTATTATAGCCTTTAAGAAAATAAGTAATTACAGAAATCTACCATTGTCTACTCAAATGAAAGATCGAATTGTTTCAGTTTATAAAAAATATTATAATTACATTTTTTGTGAATTTCTAAAAAAAAAATGTGTGTACAAAACATTGTAAAATATCTGAAACTTATGTTAGTTTTGATAAAAAAATTTTAAATTTCAATATTATGGTTTTTGAAAATTACAAAATTTGGCCGTATAAAATCAGTTTATAGGAGTAGCTATTTCAGGATTAGAGTATTATGTTTTCATGTCCAGTTTGAAATGTTAATAACTTCAAAACTATGCATAATTTGGAAAGTTGAAAAATTTTTGTGGGAAGGGGAGAGTCCATGTGCCATGTAGTTAGGGAATTGACCTAAAATCTGCCAGCTTACACTCATTTCCCATTGTTATATCTTGATATCCAAATTTGTTACGGGAGTGATCATGAGTTCATTTGAAAGATCTCAGTAAGGTCTCAGTCGAAGATTCTTGGCGTTTTATGAACCAGCGCTTCCTTAAGAAGAAAAAAATTTTTTTTTCAAGGCCCTCACTTCCATAATAGTTAAATTAAGTATTTAAATATTGTTATTTTATCTCTATATTTATTTTATCTATCTATTAAGAATCACAATATAGAAATTTTAATTAATGATTGTCAAATTTGGCAAAAAATTGTATATTAAAAATTTAAAAACAAACAAAATCAATAAATAAGAAAAAAAATAATTAAATGGTTGTGTGTGGTGGAGTTATAATAATTTGTTAATGGCGAGTTCTTATTTCGTTAACATCAGTTGCAAATCGCCACATTCAGTGATGTGCTGTCTGTTCCTTTTTGTAGATTGTAAATTAATTATTGCACTGAATTCATACTCAGCCAAATTTGATGAAGGAAATGTATTTAAAAATTTCTGTACTTTGCCGACAATCCATGCTAAGGAGCTGGTATTGAATTTTGGAGCCAGAAGTTTTGGTATCCATTTTTAAATTGTACTTTTTAGTTCTGTTTCTTCTAAATTTGATGATTATGCTATATTTGCTTTTGTATAAGGATTTTTATATAAGGATTCTAAAACCCAACTTGATATATTAATGTTTAAAATACCCTGAAATCGCTTTATAAAATCAGCATGCAGAACATCCAATTGTCAACAGTAAGTAAATTTTCCTGTTTTGCAAAAACTGCTTGATAATATAAGAAAGCAGCTGTATTTACCTCTACTTTGATTTCTTTTGAACAGAATACAAAAGAAGCTACAATGTGTTTTGTTTTTAATTAAATTCAATCCATCATCTTGTAATTGTAAATTGTTTCCTTAAATATTTTGAGCAGGTCTATTAAATAAGCAATCTCAGTTTTGGATGTAATTAGGTTCTTCATCTCTGTTTTCAGGAAGTCCAATGCCAAGTCAAATAAATAGGAAAAAACGATCCAGACAAATATCTTTTTAAAATGAACAAATTTTATGTACAGCAACTGAGCTATTGTAATCTTTATTCTTTCCATTACAAAGCTGGTAAAATTATTTGTCAAGCAATAATTGCTTCTGATCCTTTTGACTGCTCTAATAATGTAATGTTAACTATTGATAAAATTTTCTCTTTTATGAATCAAACATATGATAAGAATAGTGCTTCCTTATTTTGATTGAGTTGATTCATTGAGTGGAATTGAAAATTTGCAAATCTTTAAGTAATCACACAATGGTATTTCGATCTCTTTAGCCATTTTATATGTTTTTCTTTGCATTGAATTATTATTTAGAGCAATTTTTCTGATGATATCTAATGGTGTCTTATGAAAACAGCTTTTATAACCTCGTTGCTGTCATTAAGATTAATTTCATGCCAATTGTGTATGGTTTTCTTGCTTTTGCAATTAATAATGAAATATCATATGAGACTCATAGTCCATCATTTTGTTTAAAGACAATGCAAAAAGATCTGATATTATATTTGGCTGTTTAAAAATTTCTTTTCCAGTGCGTAAAAATATGATAAATCTTGGTTATTTTCGTCAGTAGGCATTTTATTCAAATGCTGTTGCAGCCTAGAAAGTTTTATGGCTTCATTTGAAAACTTTTTGGGAAATGAAATGAAATTATGCATTATCTTTATATATCTTTGCTCATTTGCAAGGTCAGTGCACTTGCTCTGTAAAAAAGTCAGCATGCAGAATGGAATTGCAATCTCCTGTTGGGACTGAATAAGTCAGATTCCTGCTACTAAAGAGCTACATAAATGAAATTATCTGTAAAAAAAGTTTAATGTGATAACATATTTTAATGGAATTTCAGTAAATATAATTGATAAAAATATATAGTAAAATAATTGAAATAAAAATAATTTTTTTGTATTTGTTAATATAAGTTTTTAATATCATTTTATTATTCTAACTGTAAACCAATCAACTTGATCAACCATCTAAACAATTTGGAACTGTAACAAAACCTTTATTCAGGCAGAATTAAGTAGTCTTGGTAAAAAGGGTATGTGCTACTGCTCTTCAATTAAATAAAAGTTTTGTGGCTTTCAGTATGAAAGATGTTGTAATGCTTTAAATCAATGAAGTTCATGTAATCTATACAATTAAGATAGCATATAATTAATAATTAGGAAAATTATAAATCCTGTTGTCCCATATTTTTGTTGAAATATATTTGATTGCGTGAATCTCGTCTTTTCTTACCAGTTTGCAAAGACTTGTCACCAACAATACTAGGTATACATATACCTAATGCTATTTTTATTCTTTTAATGCTTATTTATGCAATAACGATGAAATTTAAATTTTTGATAATTAGATAAAAAAATGTTTGTATAGACATTAGATGTTTTCAAAGCATTTTTTATATAATTTCTTAATAAGTAAGTATGCCTCATCCATCTCTCCTGACTGCCTTATTGCCCCCTACCATTTACCTTTAGACCTGCTATCTCCCATATGGAAGGCCCCAGCAACCACTAGGGGGTTTTACTGCTCCTTTTGAGAACTTTTTGTCTTATCAATATAACAATAAAATATAATTTAAACATGTAAGATCTAAAAGCAAGCAAAATCTTTGATTTAATTTTATAATATCAGCTTATATTCAAGAGAATAAAAAAAAAAAAAAAAAAACAAATTGTAGATGGTATCAATACTGAATTCAAAAAATCATTTGCAGATAAACAATGTGAGTACAGGGCTCAGTTTCAAAATTTAGTGGGTACAATACATACATGGCTCATCAATCATTAGTGATGCATTAAGTCATTGGATGTGTGATTATAACTGTATCAGGGCCTATGGACATTGATTTCAAGAGTGCCAGTATACACAATGTTCCAGTATATGTCTACATCCTTCATTCATTCCTCTATTTCCTTATGTAATTCACTTATCTCTCCGCACTCTCTCTGTAAATCTGCTCCAAGAGATGTTTTCACACATTAAGACAAATTAGAACACTGTACCTTCTGTGTTTTTAATTTTATATTTAGTGTTAAATTTAAGAAACTTTACAAAAGTATCCTTTTCTAATGTATGTCTTCACATAAAAAGATAAAACTATATTGTTTTTTTTTTTTTTTTTTAATGAAAAACATTACATTATTCTCTCTAGAGTAGACATAGGTACATGTAAAGTATCACTGTAAAATTAAAAATTTTAATTACATAAAATAATAATCACTCACATAATGATAGATTTTATGAAATTGTTAGATTTAATTAAGATTAATTATATGCTGGTTTTCATCAGTTAAAAATTACATTCATCACAGATTGGTTGATTTAATATGTTCATTTTTTTTTTTTTCCAGTTTTAATCGCATCGACATCCCTCCATATGAATCTTATGAAAAGTTGTATGAGAAACTGACTCAGGCTATCGAAGAAACATGTGGCTTTGCGGTGGAATGATAAGCCCTGCTGCACAATTACCTAGGTATATATACATTAACTTGTAAGCTAAAGCTTTATTTTTTTTCGTGACATAATTTTGTGTGTCAGCGAGAAAAACAGCTGAAACTTTCTGAGGCTTGAACTGCTAAACATCATTTAGGATTCTAATAAAGGAAACAGTTTAAGACAAAATCAGTATTAACTGACTTTTGAACTATTTGTAGTTCAAATTTTGAAATTCTTCTAAAAAAAAAAAAAAAAATTTTTTTTTTTTTTTTTTTAATGAAAGATCTGAAAATCTTTCGAAGATTTCTTGTAATTTTGTATATAATGCAATTTGTATACAGAATGCAGAAGTATTTTTGACTATTAATTGTATTTCTTTGTTATGATTGGAAATTTTTTTTTCGAAATGTGTGATAAAAAGTGCAAAAAAAAAAGAAGAAGAAAATATTGCAATTTCAATGACTGCTTTTAATTCTACAAATTTAATTAATTTTTAGCAATAAATTGGATCACTTTAAATGTTATTTCACTTGACAGTACAAAAGAATTCTAAACTTATTATTGTGTTCAAATGTAATACAAAATTTTATTCATCCAATTTTTTATTATTGTATTAAAATTGCTTATTAATTGTAAATTACATATTATTACCTAAAAATTTTAATGTACTTCTTATGTGTATGCATGTTGTTTCATTGAGTATATTTTCTATGATTATTTTTCTCATAATCACTTTCAAAATTCTGTTTAAGAAAATAGGAGCTTAAATTGAGTTTTAGCTGTTAAGAAAGAATTTATCTTTCTAAATTTTTGTAGATATTTTTATAAAAGGCTTGATTCAAAATGCTGAATGAGCAATTCATTGCAAATATTGTATTAAAAAAAATAATAAGTTATTTTTTATATTTTAACTCATTAATTCTTAGTTGTAAGACACATTCAGAGTGCAAAATTCCGTTATACAAAATTTTTCAATATATAGAATATTGAATATTAGAATTATTTTTTTCTGTTGCTGTTGTTAGCTTTATTATTGACATTCTGAAACTGAATCAAGATAGAAATGTTGACATAACTGATAAAGCTAAACCATTTTAATTATTTAAAATAAAAATTAGAATCAGATTTACTGTCAGGGATTTCAAATTCACTGATAATTGAGCTTTTCTTTATTCCTGATATGTAAATATTTTATTAGTTTGCTGGAGGAAATTAATTATCATTGCTTGTATATTAATTGATTTGAATGTAATAAAACTTGTCCTTTATAAACTATATTTCATTTAATTTAACGTAAAATAAACACTAAATTGTTGATACTTATTTAGTAATAATGGAATTTAGTACAATAATGAAAAAGTACTGAAGAAGCTATAAACATCTTTTCTGAGAATTGGAGTTAGGCTTCTCATGTTAATATAGAATATTGAACTTTAATTCATAGTCGATTGCAATAGTAAAAAAAGAAGAATGGCAAAAAATAAATCTTTTAAGTAAAAATAATTTTAAAAAAATAAAAAATGTAACTATAATTACTAATCAGTGAAAAGAAGTTTGGCACACATTATAGTGGGGTGGGAGGTACAAGGGTGAACTTCGAGCCTGCATCATTGCGGTTGCGAGAACTAGCTCTTAGCATATTTGTTCCTCGGTACACAATTTGCTAAGGTTTCGGTGATGGTGAAACTGTCAGTCTGCGCTAAAAATTTTAATTAAAAAAAAAAACGGAGTATCGACTGTTTCAATTCTATGTAAGCATGTTCAATTGCTTCAGTTTTCTGTTGGTTTAAATTCTTTTTGTAAAACAGTATTTTGACTCTGAATGTAGCTTTAGATATAAATAAATAGCCTGTAAAATGTATAGTTTTGTAACGTCTTAATAATAATCTGTAGTTTGTTATTTATAAGAAGTATATGTTTTTTATGTTTACTGTAAAAAAATGTGGATTAAATAATGTATTTTAACATGTTTAAAATTTTTTTTATATGATTTTAAATGTGTTTCAACTGATTGTGGTCAGTATTTTGTAAAAAAAAAGTTGTGTTTCTGTATGTTATCAAGCTATGGGGTATATCAGAAAAAGAATATTTGTGATAAAACTTCTCTTTTTTTTATTGCTACAAAAATAACATATTTATTATTTTGCTGGGAACTTTTTAAAGACATTTTTTATTGCTCTATTAATTTTATGTATAAACTGAAAATGATTTATTATTTTATTTGATCCATTTATTAGTTATGTTAATAAAAAATGTATACATATTCAGACAAATCATTGGATAAAGAAACTTTGTAATTTGTATCGCAGACATAATTAGGACAGCCTAAAATTTGTATAGTTATTTTTATATAAAAAAAACATATTTTACTATTAGTAGAAAGTAGTTTGTTAATAATCAAAATGTATTGAAATAGCTTGTACATGAATCATTCAACTAAGCTATTATTGTAAAATTTAATAAAGTTTAGAAAAATTAAACTGTTTTTATTTAATGGATTTTAGAACACAGCATTGTGTAAAAAGTTATTGTTTTTAGCTTTGAAATGTTAAATATTAAAATTATTTCATTTAATCTAAACATTAGAATTTTAATTCAGCTATTCATCATTGAATCCTTAATGAAATAATACTTTATGTATCTTGAAATTATTTTCTTCGAGATTCATTTCAAATCAACAACAATTTTACTGATAATTGAAAAATACTTTCAAAAAAAATAACAATTTTACATTTATAACTCTGGTACATCACTAAATTGGTTAAGATTTAAAAATGTCCCATTGTACTATGAAAATTTACTAAAACTTTAATATAAAATCCAGCCTTTAAATAATTTTTTTTTTTGTAAAATTTTGACATTGATACATCGTAAAGAAGTTTGTGCTTCATTAATGTGCCAAAATCGCTTAACAATGAATTTTTTTTACTGTTTATTGACAGCATTAAGTCCGACCACCAATCTTGGGGAAAGTAGCAGAGTCTGACGAATTAAAAAAAGTGCGCCATCAAAGAGAAGAAAATGTCACTTAGAAGGGATTTTAATTGCAATAAAAAGAATTTTTAATAATTAAAATTGTGGATTGACTATACGATATTAAAATAAAAACTAGATGAAAAAAATCCACTGTAACTATATTTTTTTTATTTCAAAGCAGCTTTGTGCCTCGTCCATGTGACTAGCAGCCCCCTCGTAAGTAATGAATTAGTTTGTTTGCGCCTTCAGACTGGATATTTACCATTCCACGCAATCAGTGATTGGATTATGCATTATAAAAGATTTTTCTACTGTTAAAATCTTTTTTTTAATTGAATAGCAGTTATTTTAAATAATTATGAATTAGATATATAACTTTACAAATTTTATTTACCCCCCTTTTTTTTTTTTTAATGCTACTGGAAAACAAAAGAAATTTCTAAAGTTGTTATACTAATTTTGTAAAAGAAACCAACAAGTTAAATAATTTAGTAATATTTTATTTGTCAGTATTTCTTAAGAATATTAACAAATCAATTTAATCAATCAATCTATTTCCTTAAAAGAACCTTGAATGTTTTTATTTTTAAGCGGGCGTTTGTTGACTTTCACCTCCAGATGGCGACACAGTGCTGCTCTCATTTTGGAGTTGCTGGAATTACGGCATATTTTCAGCATAGACACACTAAATGTGAATATGTGTTAAAATCGTTTAAATTTTTATCTCGAGTGTACTTTATCTTTGATTTCCCCCTTAAAATATATTGACACTCGATAATCTAGCACAGATGTTGTTATGAACATGTTAGATTAAAAAAAGGTTAAGAATTGGTTAATTATTTAACGTTCAAAAAGAAAATTTTAATTTAATGGCATCTGATGGAACCATGTTAGTGTTTCTAAGAAAATGTTTTCAAAGGTAAAATGGTGACAGCTATCTAACACCTTTGTAATTAATCGGATAACAAAGCTACCACTGTAGACAAATATTTAAAATATATTTTACTGAATTGTCTTCTAGATTTTTGGCTACTTTAATAAATCTGTATTATTTGATGTATAAGAATCGTAAGTACAAGCTTTCAAAGAAAGTTCACATGAAGATTATTTCTTCAATTCATCATTGCAATTATTTTTAATTTAGGTCAACAACAATTAAAAGTTTATAATTTGTTATGAAATTTAAGTTTTGAGCTTATAATTAAAAAACTGCTTTGAGACTCGCATTGTAATCCAGTGATTTCATCAGAGAACATATCTGATTTTTCTTTTACTGCCATGCCAACATACTATTTAAATGAAGTGTGAATTTTAAAAGGGAATAGCTGTTTCACTTTTCTATAGAGATGTTAAAGTATGTACTTGTTAACACTCTTGTTCTTGTCTAAAAATGTATTATAGATAACATTTTTCACTGATTTTACTTTTCTGTACCATAATACTTGTTATAGTTATAAGTAATAATAAAATATATTATTTTTTAGTGATTTCTGTTTTTCAAGTTTTTTTTTCCCCCGCATCTTAATTTATGTTATCCTTTTTCAATTCCATTTATGTATGGATTTTCAAATGGAGCAATTTAAATTATGTGATGTATAATCAATCTCATTAGAAATTTTAAAGCTAAAAAATCTATTTTTTATCCTAATTAGTTTATCCTTAACATATTTTTGTAAAATTTTTATTCCGTATTTTCAAAAAGCAAAATATATTTTTCAATTTAATGAAAAAGAACATAAATTTAAAAAAAAAAGATAAATTTTTTAAAAATGAGGTTTGTTCAAATTTTTTTCCCCTTATTTTTCAAAATGTATATTGAAAATAAATTACAATGTATATCTTACAGAAGAAAAAAAATCCTAACCTTAGTAAATAAAAATACAGAGGAACTTTGATTTTAAAGTTAACAAAATCTATATAAGGAATTCAAAATTTAAAAAAATTTTCATTGTCATAAAGGGAACCACTGCTATAAAACTGTAATTAAAATACAACAATCTTGCTGACAACTAAATAAGATTTTGAATGTTATAAGCAACATTATAAAAAAAAAAATCTCAATTTAAAATATAATTGAAGATCATCACAACTGTATTTATAGTTTCAATTAGAATTTACAGATTAAATTTTCTGTAAACTATTCCAACTTTTTTATGAAAGTCACCGAACTACAGTATAAATTAATAAAAAAAAAAATTTTTTTTTGAAAGAATTCCATGTTTTTGGAATAACAAATGATACCTGTTTAATAAAGTTTTATTGTACTTTAAATAACATTGACTGCAAATCAGATGTTCTTAAACTGGACATTAAATAAGCCCCTTCCCATCCAATGCAAAAATTTTGCCATGAATGCCCATCTTACATTCAAAACCTACTCAATCTATATATTTTTTTTAATCCTATCTATCTTATACAAAATTTATATTTTTAAGCATATTTATTTAATGGATAAGATAAATAAATTCAGTTAACATGAATTGATAGTATTGAATTATTTGACATTTCAGAACCTAATTGCTGCTGAATTCAGATTTAAAATATATTACTGTAATAAAACTGAAAATTTCAGACATTGACAGTAATTGTTAGGTATTAAATATTAAGGCATTTATTTGTCCAAATAATGTTTAGTAGAGTCTGAACTGAATGTTGCTTTTAAATTTACTTCATTCTATATTATTCAAAGAATAATTTTTGCAATTAATTTAAACTACTATTTTCTCCCTTCTGTATTGGAAAGTCATAGTTGTAATTTTCATATGGTAAAATATAAGTACTAGCTTTTAGCATCGTAAAAATTTAACTGCAGTAAAACATTTTAAAAAACTGATAAAAAAAAAAAAGCAAATTATGTAGAAAAAGATTGAACTTTATTAAAAAAAATTTACACCAACATTTTTTATTATGTTCATAATATATATAAGACTATCCAACAAATAAACCATGAAAAGTGATATTGTAATATTCAATAAATACACACAAATTTTTTAATGACTCTAAAATTGAGCATTGATTACAATCAAAATTCAATATAAATTAATCTTGTATTGACTGGTTCACACATATTCAATATTTATATGAAAGTTAAAATCTTCAGAAACTTTAATATTTTAATTTTAACATGGATTATTTTTGTCTTGAATCTAGATTAAAAATATATAAAATTTAACATTGTAGAAAACGTCACACTTTGTTAACAAATGTTTTTGCTATAGTTATATTAACTTGTTGTTAGCCATTTTTTTTTAAAATGGTTCTTTCTGAATATAAGGCACTATCAAACAACTCTGCTGCTCCTTTCAGCTATCTTTCGATACAAACTATTTTGCTATTTTCTCTACAATTATTGAATTTATGAACTGTGTTGCACAAAATCCCCCCTCCCCCTTTTTCCTAATTTATTTTCTGTATTTTATGCAAAAAAAAGTCATAAAAACAGAACTCTTATAACATTGATTAATTCTCACTTCCTCAAATAACGATCTCAGAAGATAAGCTCATTCATGTTAGGTTACTATTTTTTATATTTTCTGTATTTAGTGAGTCTTAATCTGAAAAGTTACATACAGTCTCTATATTTCTACTGCAAAAAATAAGGCACTAGATAGAGAATAAGATTAAGCAATGCATTATTAAAAACTATAACTATAAACACTAAATTACATAGCAATTAAAAAATTGATCAGCAAAAAGAAAAAAAGAGTAATCACCAGGGGTGATTATGATTATAAATTAATATTTTGGATTGCATTTCAGATGTTCTGAAACTGTAAGTGAAACAGATTAGAAATTAAAATGAAAATTAAGAAGAGACATTGGCTTCTTACTGTAATAGAATCAATGTCATTAATGATTTTAATTGAAGTATTACTTTTCTCGTTTAACATAAAACTTAAATATTTAATGTACTCTTCAATAATTTTATTCCTGAATTTATCTAAATATTATTCAGTAAATTCATTTAAGAAGTTTCCTTGTTTAGCAATAATTGGCTAGCACTCTGGCCTTTGGTACCACATGCTTCAGGTTCGAATCTTGGCTGGTTTGCTGTTTGTGGATTGGAATCACACTAAACTGTAGTTCCTGATCTAATTAGCCTAAATTGTGCACAAAATGACCGTGAGCTACAAACAAAAACAAGCATGCTTAGCAACATATTTGTAACCAAGCAAAAAAAAAAAAAAAAAAATTCTAGCATAGATACAATACTGCACATTAGACTAATGAAATAAGATTGTGCTCACATAACAATAAAAACCATAAGTAAAATATTTAAAAGTTTTCAGTTAAATAATAAAAATACCACACAAAAACAATAGAGGATTTTAAAAAAACTAACTTAAATAACCTTCAGTTATTTTTTCTTATCCCACTTGGTCAACAGCATCTGGACCAATTCCATGAATCCGTGTGTTCTTAAACAATGAAAAACAGCTCCAGCATTTGAGCACAATTGACAACCAATGCAAGTCAAGGTATGGGCAGGAGAAGCCGTCAAGCTGCATTTCAGGCAAAGGGGATAAACCAAGACCCGACATATGACATTGAGCACAAAAGATGACCACTGTGGAACCCCAATTACTTTAGCATTTAACTTTTAGTTTTCATCCCTTACAATATTTATTATTAGAAATAGACTTAATTAAACTTTACTGATATAAAAAAAAAAAAAAAGTTCTCGCACACTATTTTCAGAAGATGGCATCTAGAAATACAGAATTGGTAAATCATACAGAAACATTATCTTCAAGTTTCTTTTCTGATTAAATAGCACATAAGACTTCACAGAAGCTGTCATTATTTTTTAAGAATCAATATTCATAAAAGTGTTTATTCTACTTATCTGATAGTGATTTCAATAAAAAAAACAAAAAGAGGGGAACGAATTTAATTGGCTGGGCCTATATACAGGTTATCCATGAAATTTAGAATTTAATGCAAGAACAAAATGCATAACAGCAATCTTAAAACAAACGAATAAGGAAAAAGCATCAATAAATCATATGAAGGCAATAAATTATGTTCAGTAATTATCATTCAAAACTGAGTGCGGGGGAAAAAAAAAGAAAGAAATCTCCAAATAATTTTATAAAGAAGAACATGAAAGAAATTTTAAAAATTAAGAAACGTTGAATGTGATCAAGGACACGAAAAATTCTGCCAGCAAAAACAATACCAATAATTTTATCTGTAAAAACATGCAGAATCTCCACTAACTTCACCATTTTTATACTTAACAAAATTGTCAGTTCTTGAACCATTTAATTAGTTGCAAACACAGTATAGCGACACAACGTGAAGCCTCGGCCATTAATGCACAATTTGTAGATATCAGAAATCTACCTATCAGACTACTGGGGGCCCTGATGGCCGAGTGGCTAGTGGTCTGTACCACAGGTGTTGGGTTTCGAGTCCCGGCGGTGCCATGGATGTTTATGGTAGTTTGGAATCCACTTCAAAACCATAGATCCCCGTATAACTTGATTGTAGAGTGTTATGTTACTTGCCACAGTAGCATATCTTCAAGCTACACATGACCCCTGGGTAGTGCTAAATGAGTAACAGTGTTGCACCCTTGCTTATGGCATAAAGATTAACTGTCTTCGTATTGCCAGCTGCATTAGAGCAACAACAATCAGACTACTGGTCACATGGAATGGTAAACATCCATCAATATCTTGCTAAGGGTGCTAGTGAAATATATACGTTGCACAGCTGAATATGAAAGAAAACAATATCATAATTAGAGTGAAATGTTTTTCAAATTGCTTTATTGCAATTAAAATCCCTCTTAAATAATATTTCCTTCAGTATGTTGTTAACTTTTTTTAAATATCCGTCTGACTTAGCCATTTTCTACATTATCAGTGGTTGGACTACACCTAGAAGACCACATAAATTTACTTATCACACTGGAAGAAAAAGATCTATATTTGTACTTTATAATAAAAATATAGTAAGAAATATATATATATAATAGGAAAATAAATAGAGTAAAATAATTATTTGATTTGTTATGGTTTGTAATATTAAAAATTAATGGTGACGAACAAATTATAACATAGGTGCAGACAGAAAAGACATTTAGACCACAAAAACTGCTTTGTCACTTAATTAAACTTAAGGACGAGCTTAACTTAATTTTACAAATATATGAATAAGACTGTAACTCATTCGATACATCAGAGAAAATAGATATTACAGTGTTTATCACAGTTACATATTTGGCTGTTGTTCAATACATAAAGTTGTGTTTGAGTGATCATTCTTTATCTATACATTATGGCAAGGTTAACTACTTTGAGTGGAATTCTATAGTATAAGCTGAACATCAAAGGAAGTTCTATTTCCACAACTAAAAGATAATTCTAGTTGGTCCGTTAATCAAGGGCTTCTTTTTTATGACAGCTTGTTCAGCATGTCATTCATTTTACGATATGGTCATTTTTTACTTCTGTCTCATTATATGAGGTACTATTTTGTTTGCACAATTTAACATAGTTTATTAAATATAATATTGAAAAAAAAAAAAAACATTTTTTTTTTTTTTTTTTTGCACATTGACTCTTAATTGTTATACTAAAAGAGGAATTTCTCCCCTATATTTTTAATAATTTTTATTCTTTACCCTGGAGTTGGAGTTTTTGACAGTGAACACTTCTCAACTCAAAGAATATAATTATAAGGTAAAAATAATTACTTATCTGTTCTCACATTGGAGTTATAAGAAAATAGAATTGCGGGAGGGAGGAATATAATGGAAATAAATACTACTTGTGAAGAGGGGAACAGTAAGAAAAAATTGATCAACTTACAGTTTGGTAAACTCTGTTTAAGAATCAAACAATATAGTAATAATTTTACATATTATAACATTATAATAATTATTAAAAAGCATTTTTGCTAATATGTACAAGATTCGCTATGAGCCAATCTAAAACAAGGCATAAATCAAATCTAGAATACACCAGTTGGTTATGGCTGGTATATAACATGTGATAAAGCCATTTTTATATCATTGGATTCACTAATCTAATATTCTAAATAATTTGTATAAAAAAAAAAATGATAATTTCTCTGAATTGTTTTAATTTCAATAATGTATAGTGTTACATAAAAAGTAATTCACTACATCTAAATATTCAGGGGCTGATGCCTCAGTGGCTAGCGCTCTGGGGGCGTACCACAGGTTTCAGATTCAAGTCCCAGAGGTGGCGTGAATGCTTGTAATGATTCGGAATCCACTTTAAACAGTAGGTCCCGGTGTAATAGGATCATAGAGAGTTGTGGGGGTAGTGTTACTCGCAATCCGTAGTCAAGCTACACGTGCTCCTGGGTAGTGCTAAATGAGTAACTGCGGTGCAGCCCTTGCATATGGCACAGAGATTAACCTTCTGTTTTGCCAGCTGCATTAGAACAACATCTAAATATCCTAACTCCTTTTTTAAAATCTTTCATATATACATACGGTAAAAGTGCCTAATTTGCTATAATTTTAGTACTTGATAATAGACAAAATTTGACTACATCAAAAAATTATTTGTTTAAATTAAATAAATATTTAAAACATCTAATATTGATAATCAATACATCAATGTTTAATAAAAATTATAAAAACACATTTTGAAAAATAATTCTTCTTTTTTTTTTTTTTAAATTAGCACATTTATAAACAAATATATATATATATATTGCCATCAAATGAATTAATGTCAAACTGTCATCAAAAAGAAATTTAATTACTGCAACACAAACACCAATTAAAAATTTTAAAAACAGACTACAAGTCACATGAGATTCTATCATATAAGACATATTACAATAAATAACTAGACAAAAAGTTTTAAAAGTAAAAACATGCAAAGGAATACAAGTGAGATGCTTTTAAAAGATACATATACATAAAAGGATATCAAAATGTAATATAAATATTCAAGAACTAAATCAGATTCTAAAAGATGATGTATAGTTACATCAGATCATTTAATAAAAGGCATCTGAAGGTAGATCTTGAAAAGGCACAGAATAGGAGCACCTATTACTAGTTTTGCAAAAAAATCTTGGTGCACCTCTTCTAATATTACGATAACCTAAATAAGTTGGCTCATAATAAAAATTATTTTCTCTAACACTAGATGATCTAATTACAGGTCTACTCCGATTATGAGTTCTTTCTGGCATAGAAGAACGTCTTACTACAGGCTGAACTGAATAATGGCCCTTGTTTAAAATTTGTACACTCTTTCGAGTATGTGGTCTTGAAACATTCACAATTGATGCAATTGGCGACTTTCTATTACGATTGTGTAAAATAGATTTTATTCCATGGCAGTCTTTTGTATCTGAATGTAATTTATTAGGTGAAGATTTAGGAATTTGCAGTCTTATAGCACTTTTATTTCTCCGAAGAGGACGACGACTTTCATTACTTCTTTCTTGTACAGAATTGGAACGCAAGACTCTAGTACTCAAGATGTCTGCTCGTTGATTTTGGCTATAATTATGCTCAGTTTTAACTTCTTTTTTGTTATTGTAAACATCAGTTAAACAATCAGTAAAACCCGAATTTTGTCTCAAACTGAAATTTACATCATTAAACACATTTGACAAACTTTCAGAGAGATATCTATTTTCTTCACATAAGTCTTTGTTTTTTTTTTTCATTCTTTCATAAGATTCTAATAAGGCACTTCGATCAGTTTGTGTTGAAATTGTAGCTGTAGTTACCTTGGTATTATTCTTTCTGACAGAACATTCTACACACAATGCAGAGAAATTAGTTTCATTCTTATCTGCACAGGAAGTATTGCATTTCATTTTACACTGATCTGTACAAGATTGTGTCAAATTTGGCAATGCATTGATATCTAATGTAGATTGCGTTGAAGTTGCAGATGAAGATTTATTCTCATCTGCCGAATTATTCTTACAAATATTTGATGTCTCACCTCGTTTCTTTTCACGCCGAGATTTAAACATTTCAAAAAAAGATTTTGGTCTTATCCCAGTAGATTTTGCATCGTTATCTACATTCTTGCTTTTTCTATCAAACGCCTTTTTCGATGTTTGAACATTATGTTTAGCTTTCACAATGCCTCTTTTCCACTTTCTTCTATTAGTCAATAAATTAGAAATACGGGAAAGCCTGCCCGTCTTTTCAACTACAGGTAGAGTTTCAGTTAAATTATTAGATAAATCGCTAGCATTTTCTTTGTCATTATAACCAGAAGTGCTTGGAACACACTCGGGTACAGATGGATTACTTGATGTTGAAGATGAAACATTGTCTGGAGTTTTTTCATCATGCTCACTATTAGTTCTGGAATTCCCAACTTCCTCATTATCAAAATTTGGTGAGTTTTCATTTGAATCGGTTTCATCATTTACTTCTTCATCATTGATTGCATTAGGAGAAATACGTATACGAGGTACAATAGTCATTTGTTCTCGTAAAAAGTTTTTCACAAGAACTCTGCGTCTCAAATCATAAGGTCGAGTTCGAAACCTCACTGCTACTCTAGTTTTATTCATTATATCACAGGGGGGAAAAATCAAATCATACAAAAAAACAAAACAAATTCCTTACACTCGTACAAAAGAATAAATAATTAACTATAAATATAAACTTACTAAAGAAAATATACAAAATCAAAATAAAAGAGAAAGCAGTGAATAAGTGTCAGTTGACCCTGACCGATGCCATTTTTTCGCGTGTGGAAAATTCTGTTGCTCAATAAAACATATTGTTCAAACCGTCCAATCAATGAGAAAGTAACATAATAAAATTTTTACACTACAGCAAAGCCTTCCTTGTTAAAAAAAAAAAACATGTTCAAAATCATTAAAACCACTGTATAATAGCACTGCAGTAAATTATTTTTTCAAATTTATGTATTATTTTCAAAAAGAAATAGTACAAATAAATAAGGTTATATTTTTAATAAATATGAAATGAAAAAAAAAAAATTAGTGAAATATGTCTACTTAAACACCAATTGATCAATATTTTTCATTAATTTTTAGTGTTAATAATACTTGGATAAGCACGAACTAATTATAAAAATTTCGTAAATTACAGGGCACTGTTTCATTCAGAAACTCACTTTTTATAATGAAGACCTACCGATAGTAGAAATGACGGAAATCAAATTACAAATTTTCACTATATTTCTAACCAAAATTTTCACTGTATATTTTTTTTCTCCTCAAATGGTGATGCATCATCTGATAAAAAAAAAATCTAAATTTAGTTTTAGGGGTTGCCCCATAAGAGGTTTGAGGGGGAAAAAAATATAATACATACAACCTATAAATAGTATAGTATATATTAACTTATAAATTAATTTCAAGTTTTATTAATATTTTCCATTTGTAAATAATTATAGGTACTTTTTTCCATTTTCCAACTATTTTTTTTTTTAAAAATTATTTATATATATATATCTCTACAATACAAATATATATTTTATTTGTTCCGTTTTTTTATTATTATTATTATTATTATTATTATTATCTTGTTAATATCAAAATTTGAAAGTAATTTAATTTTTAATAAAAATTTACAAATTAGATGTGGCCTGTGATTTGAAGAATTGAAGCAATTCTTTATTTCCTATATTGAACTGAATTTCGTAAACGCTTTCTTTTTCCACAGAAAATACACCGTTATGTTATATCAAGAAATAATAAAATTCTAAAAAAATAAAATTTGATAATAAGAAGAGATAATTTACTTAAAAATATTTGTGTGATTTTTCCATTATTGAGATATACATAATTGTTTATTCTCCTTATGTATCAAAGATTTTTTTTTTTTTTTTTACTGTATATTCAATTTTTCAAAAATTGGATACATATATTTTAAATTTAATTTTAAAAAAAAAAACACTAACTTTGCTTATACAAATAGAAATAACTTATAGTAAATATATAAGCATTTTTATCTTACTCAATCCAAACTCATATATCATTTAATACTATGAAATGTCAATTAAATCTTTTATTTTCTACAACAATACGTTTAAAATAATTCGTGTTCCGATTCAAAAAAAGTTGTTTAATATTAATATAGCATGCCAAAACAAAATTTTAATAATTACTTTTTATAAAATAATTTAATAATCATATTCTTATAAGAAACACATTAAAAATTTATACACTGTTTCCATTCAAAGTATTCAATGCTAAAAATTCCAAAAATTCGTAGCTATAAGAAAGATAAAGAAAACTTACCCTTCTTTAAAAGAATACACAATGGATGCATTAATAAATACATCCATTGTTGAAATGGGTACATATATCTATAAATTAAATAAAAAAAATAGCATTTCTTTTTAATTCTAAATTTTTTTTAATTTAATGTATATATCACTAAATTAGTTTCGTATTAAATCCATAATTTCCTATACCATACGAACTTATGTTGTTTAATTGCGGTACAAATCATACGCAGGGCCGCATTTTCTATAGGCTAGCCAGGCTTCAGCCTAGGGTCTCAAGATCAGGAGGGGCCTACATTCAAATTGTTAGAAAAGTTAGAATTACACTATTCTAAAAAAGTAAACACTAAAACACTGAATCGAAAATAAAGAGAAATTCTACACATATGACTAATAAATAAACATAAAAATGTATTCGTTCGTATGTATTCGTAAAAATGTATTGTATGTAACGCGTTCGGCTCATTGGGTCTGTTCGTTTTGTACATACTAGATTGCACCACAATATAGTTCATACGTTCACTGATTGCTATGGAAAATATCGACGTGCCTTATGCTACTAAGCTCTGGTTTGCTCTTGCGTAAATAAAGAGCATATTGTGTAGATTGGAACAGACCTAATGATATCCCGACGTTCAGTTATATTCGTATTACTTCGATAATATGAAATACGTGTTAATGACATATATCACAATAATGATGTTTTTATTATCTCTATGCCACAGTAATGATGTTTTTTTATGTAATTTACAAACTTAAAAATAGGAAGTGAAATTACCTCATAAGTGGAATAGCCTAGGGCAGGGGTCGGCAACCTGCGGCTCTTTGGATGTGAAACTGCGGCTCTTTAGTTCCATGCGCAAATATTATTTATTTTAGCAAAAAAAAAAATTTTAATATCGTTCTGAATCGATTAATGAGGAATCTGAAGAACTGTTTCGTGATTTCAAAAACAAACCAGAAATCTTGAAAAAAATCAAAAGATTTGCCACTATCCGCTAAAACAGTACACGATAGAATAGCTAAAATATATTCAAATGTAACATATTTGCAGGTGGAAGATATTCAACTTTCTTCTGCCTTATCACTGGCTATAGATGAGTCTTGCGACATAAAAGACACGGCACAAGTTGCCCTTTTTGTCAGGTATATGTCTTCCCAAGGTCCAAAAGAAGAACTTCTAGGATTGCTACCACTCTCGGGACAAACTAGACGGGAAGATATAACGAATTCCGTGCAAAAATGCCTTGAAGACATTAAGATCGATTTAAATAAAATCGTTTCAATAGCAACTGACGGAGCCAGAAGTATGACAGGAAAAAATAAAGGGGCAACAACGATTCTTCAGAGCAAAATAAACCACGAAATTCTTACGTTTCACAGCATAATACACCAAGAAGCGCTTTGTGCCCAAAGATTTCCCGCCGAAAGAGTTGAGGTCATGAATTTGGTAATCAAGATTGTTAATAGCATCTTGTCAAAAGCACTCTACCATCATCAGTTTAAAGAATTCTTAAACGAAATGGAGACTCAGTACTCCGACCTCCTTCTTCACAATAAAGTGCGAAGGCTTTCCAAAGGTAAGGTGTTGAAACGTTTTGCTTTGTGCTTGAATGAAATAAATACATTCCTAAATGAAAAAAAGGCATTAATCACCCTGAGTTAGAAAACGGCAAATGGTTGCAAAAATTTTATTTTATGGTGGATATCACAGCGAAATTAAATGAGCTGAATCTAAAACTGCAAGGAAAGGGAAACCCAGACTAAGTTTTGGTAGAAGAATTGGTTTGTTTTGAAGAAAAATTAATTATTTTTGCAGAAGATATTCAGAGCGGTATAATATTTCATTTTCAATTTCTAAAGCAATATCGTGATAAAACTAGTGCAACTGTTGACACGAGGTACTTCAGCACAGTTATAAAAAAAATTAAAGACGAATTTGCCGATAGATTTGAGCAATTCAAAAGAACAAAACCACTCTAGTATTCATAGTAAATCCTCTCAACACAAATAGTAACGAAATCCACATTGAGCCATTTGGAATTGATACTGGATCTCTAGAAATGCAATTGATCGATTTAAAAAGTAAAGCTTTGTGGAGTGGAAAATTTACAGAGTTGAAAAGCAAGTTGGAAGAGTTCGAGGTCCAGAAATGTATGTACCTAACGCAACAGAAGTGGACAATTTTAAAAGAAATGCCGCGAGTTGAGGCACTTATATTCGACGCATGGAATAGTCTTCCAGATTGCTACAGTGAGGTGAAGATGTTGGCATTTGGAGTGCTATCTTCGGGTCGACATATACGTGCGAGCAAGCGTTCTCTTGCATGAATATAATTAAAAGTAAAGTAAGAAGCCAACTAACAAATGAAAATTTAGAATCGTGTTTGAAACTTAAAGCAACAAGTTATGAGCCAAATTTATCCAAACTTTCTAAAACCATGCAAAGCCAATGCTCCCATTGAATTTGTTTGCTCAAATGTATGTTATTGTTTTTTATTTTAAGTACAAATTACATTGTTTAGTAAAGTTTAAATTTTCTACTTGTATAAACAAGCAAAGCCATCTCTCGCATTGAAGTTGTTTGTTCAATTGTTTGTTATTGAAGTACAAGTTAGTGTTGTAAGTAAATGTTTAATTGTTTTAATTTTTTACTTAAATAATAAGTAATTATCTAATAATGAATAAATAGACTGATATAAGGAATAAATAGATATGTTTTCTTATGAATAAATAGATGAGTTTTTTTTTTTATCAAAAAACTTTATTTATGAGTACTAACAGGTGGGCTAGTATTATTAAATCGGCGCTACTAGTATTAAATCCATATGATTTTTAGTTAGCCCTAACCTTAAAAAGACACGTGTATAAATTTGACAGCTGTTGCACTATTAGTATGTGAGTTAAAGCATTTTTAGTGAAGCAACTTTAGTTAGTTTGAAAAAATGAATAAAAGGGAATCTCATGTGTTAATAAAGCATTGCTTTTTGGAGAAAAAAAATACTGTTGAAGCCAAGGCTTGGCTTGATAAACATTATTCGGACTTTGCACCAGAAAAATCAACCGTAGAGAAGTGGTTTGCTAAATTTAAACGAGGCGAAATGAGCACCGAGGACGATGCACGCAGTGGACGCCCCAAAGAGGCTGTTACCGACAAAAATATCAAAGAAGTCCACAAAACAATTTCTGATAACCGTAAAGTGAAGTTGATTGAGATAGCTGAGACCCTAAAGATATCAAAGGAACGTGTTGGACATATCGTGAATGCATATTTGGATATGTAAAAGTTCTGTTCAAAGTGGGTGCCGCGCGAGCTCACAATCGACCCAAAAGAACAACCAATTGATGATTCTAAGCAGTGTTTGGAGCTGTTCAATCGTAATAAACCCGAATTTTTGCGTCGATATGTGACAATGGATGAAACATGGCTCGATCATTTCACATCGGAGTCCAATCGACAGTCAGCCGAGTAGACTGGACGTGATGAACACTAAAAATTCTATAACTTCGTTAAAAATGCTAATAGCGCAACAGCTATCAAATTTATACAGGTTGTGTTTTGAAGGTTAGGGCTAACTAAAAATCATAGGGATTTAATACTAGTAGCGCCATCTATGTGTCAGCCTACGAACTTTTCAGCCCACATGCTATTTATTGTTGGCAAGAAAAATTTTGTGGGCTCTTTAAAATCTTTGAAATTTTGTAAATTGCATTTTTGGCTCTTCCGACTCAAAAGGTTGCCGACCCCTGGCCTAGGGTCTTTTTTCATCTAAATCCGGTCCTGATCATACGGCTTTATTTCATAAAAATCATACGATTGTTAAATAGTATTTATTGAAAAACATATTTACTCATAATTGTAATAGATATGTCGTCGTTTATTTGTACAACATCAAATGGGTGTGTAAAACACGAGTTCCAAATCCAATAACACATTTATTTTGACGCGTACAAGTGCTTCAGTTACAATAGACAATATTTAATATACA
The DNA here is from genome assembly GCA_021605095.1 of Caerostris extrusa. Lineage (NCBI taxonomy): Eukaryota > Metazoa > Arthropoda > Arachnida > Araneae > Araneidae > Caerostris > Caerostris extrusa. The sequence continues at coordinate 40,801 of BPLR01002125.1, forward strand.
TCCCGTAAATTTAAAGACCATTCAATAAGATATTTAGTGGAAAGATTCTACTTCTAGCTCTCGGGATGAGACTGTCCTTCAACGCCAGTTGCGCCGTGTATACTCTCAGGCGAGAGGTTCAATGCCACCTGAACTTTTCACCGGAACGCCGCAAGGGGCGCTCTTGAAGAAAATACAGTTACAGGTGAAAACACTATCAGATAATTTATTTTTTACTCTCCTTATGCATGCTATATTTTAACAGTTTTTTTCTTCTAATAATTGGGTGTGTACAAACGTTATATATATATATACATATATTTTTAATTAAACACCTTAATATAAACTAAATTTAAGAATAAGCACGAATCTTTTCGTTGGATGTATTAGCGTGTATTTTTAAAAGAATTTCACCGTCATACATTTGATTTTTTTAAAATTCACGTAATATTCGATATTTAAGAATTCATTTATGGATAAATTATAAGCAACCTCTTTAATCAGGAAATAGTAATTCCAATATGGAATTCGTGATGCAGTTTAATACTTTTCTATTAAAAAATAAATACTTAAACCAGTTAATGAAAAAAATTGGTTTTTTGATAATATTATGCATTACTAAAAATTCGAAAAAATTAACAAAATGAATGAATGATTAATAAATAACTACAATTTTCTTCTCTAAAAGATAATACAATGGGTTGAAACGATAGGTCTTATTACTGAAAGAAAGTTAATTAAAAAATTTAATCTATATATCTAAGTAATAAATTATAATGCAATAAATATATAAGAGCTATTTCTTATGGTTTATATTTTCTTGAAAACACTCATATTTTGAATATTTTCCCACGTCAGACTCATGGCTGAATGGCAACGTACATCGCTGGTGAGCATTAGGGTGGAGGTTCCATCTGTTGGCGGCTTTATTGTAACACTATTTCGAAGAACGAGGAGCCTCGATGGAATTTATGATGTATAGTATCTTGCCTCATGAGTCGGACTACCTAGTGGGCGTGTTCCCGGTTTTCTTCCATACGATAAGCAAATGCGGTGTAGTTCTCCTTAAAAGTCCTCCCAGAATGCAGGACTTTCCTCCTTCAGCGACGCGGAGCCAAGTTGGACTTCTGTCTGCTGGTGTTCCATCACAACAGAAGCTGCCTCCTTCTCTTCAGCCATGAGTAGACTACTCATTCGATGTCCGTCCCACACTGCCGGATACTGAGGATTAGACATAATAATTATTTCGACAATAACTTTTTCAAAACAAATACACAATAACTATTTCAAAATTTTTTTTGTTTACGCTGTTCGAGAATCATAAAAACAAATAAAAAATCAATTTAGTATTTCTCCAAAATTTTAATCTTCTCAAAATTGTTAAAATAATTTTAAACCTAAGCAAATTTAAAAATAATAATAAATCCTTAAAAAGAAAAAAAAAAAAAAATGAAATTTAATTACAATTAAATATTAAATTCGAAGTATCAGCTTGAATGAAAACATTCATTTAATTCGAACTTATATTTATTACTTTGTCGTAAATATCGTTAAAAAATTATATTCTTATTTAAGTAAAAAAAAGTTACTAGAAATTTGTGATTTTTCTATTACGGTATATATAAGAAGGGGGGGCTGATGGCCGAGTGTATGTCGCTCGATATCCCAGGTTTCATGTTTGAGCTCCGGAAGTGCCGTGGATGTTTGTAGTGGTTCTGAATCCACTTTAAACAATAGGTCACGATCTAATATTACTGTAGAGCGTTGGGCGTAGGGCTGACTACTTTACTCCGTAAAAAAAAAGAAATAAACAATGTTTCAAAATCTGGCAGAAGGCCTTGACTCATCCTGCGGCTGTCACGCCATTGAAAAATAATATATAAAAATGTAATAAATTTAGAGGGAAAAATGACCTACATTGTGTTTTAATATTAAATTATATAAAACATTTAGTCATATTTTTAATTTTTTTTTCTCGTATTCATGTACATACACAATCCTTTCAATTTACCTGGATACTTCGGCTTCTAAACCGACATGAAGGTAAACCTTATGTTGCATTGCCTGTTTAAAGTTTTGTCTACAAATAATATCGTGATATTGCTCACAACACAGGTGGAATGTTTCTTAGTAAAATATTAAAAGGAATCACTTAAAAAGGACAAATAATTGAAAAGAAATATAAGAATAAATTTGATATCACGAGAATTCTTGAAGCGCAGCAGGTTTATTTTAAGATAAGGGCTATAATTTTACTTTCATAATTTCGTGAGTTTCAATTTATATGGATTGACAAGAATAAAACATTCAAAAATAAAATTTTCGTAAGTAAACATTCAGCTGATTTATTTTGATTTACTATGAATTCGTTGGCTCATAATTCATTTTCCTAAAATTAAGAAGTATCATACAACTCAACTCCTTTTGCAATCTGCTGCAACGAAAATAAGAAACCTTTCTTAAATGTCATAAGTTAAGCTATTTAGCGGCAGCTGTTTTTGTTTTAAATCATTAGAGTGATGAATTAATATGCAATTAATCATTAGCAATGGAACTGAAAATATAAACTTTACTTAAAGAAAATGAATCGTATTTGTTTAATACATTTGATTTTTAGCCATCCTTAATATGTATAATTTAAAGAAATTTACTGTGCTTTATTGACAAGCACATAATTTAGAGGTGTGTATTAAATCATATTTTGAGGATATTTTTAAATTTATTTCTCCATTTTTTAAATTAAAAATTGATCTTATATTTTAATAATTATTTTCCCTTCAAAAATTATTTTTCAAGAGTTATAAATATTCTGGTCCTCTTGTATTTTGCATAATATTTCGTAATCAAATATCACATCTTGTTTTTAACTAAATAAAAATTTTATTTAGTTAAAAATTAATTAGTTTTTTACATTTTTATATGATTTCTCAATTTTTTTAACTAAGAATTTTTAAATTAAATATTTTTGCTGTCAAAAGTTAAAGTTCTCTGCTCTTCACATGATAAAATATTAAATTATTGATGTAATTATGATGTTTTATCAATATTCAGACCAGTTGTTTAATTTTGCTTATCTGTTAAACATACTTAACTGCATAAATCTATTTCTGTCATACAATTTTAATTTTATTATATTAAAGTTTGTGCAGTTTTTTTTTTTTTTCAATAAATAAATTCATATGAATCTATCTTATTATTCTATGTTACAAATTACATTATATTGAATAGTTTATTTCAAATGTATATATCCTCATGATTTTTAATAATTTTTTAAACTGCAATAAAATATGTTTTATAGTTGTTTGCAATTAAATGCTGGTAGTTTTAAAATTAAAATAAATTTGAAATCTAAATTTAAAATCAAAGTATTATACAACATTAAACATTTCACAAAATTTTGTTGAAACCTTGAATCAAGTAATTCTTTAAAAATTATTTTAAATTTTACCATAATATTTTGGATGTTAACTATCAATCCTGAAAAAAATCTTAGTTAAAACTAACATGTATATGTATCTTAGACTTTTTGGTGTACATTATTAATGTATCTATGTCACAATCCAACAATATTGAAAAAAATAATAATAATATTTCTACTGAAAATCAACTTTTTAATAATTGAGAAAATAAATCTGTGTAAATATTTATAATATTGTAAGCAGTATTTAAATTAAAAGGGTTTTAGATGTATATATGTGTTATTTTTATAAATTTTTAATACCTATTAAGAGCATAGAATTAATTAAACATCTAATAAGTTTTTAAGGAATAGAAAATGAGGAATTTAAAAAAATGTATAATTTTATTATGCGACATATCATAAAATTAAGAAATTATATACTTAATATTAATTAATAAATGTTGACCGAGATAAACAGATTTAGTAGCATATTTCCTGGTATTAATATGTGCTGTGTTTATTGCATAAGTATGAAGCATATATTTTTTGTAAAAAAAATGTATAAGATATATTCTCTTGTAGAATGTTAATATTTTAAATTTTATTCTTACAAAGAAGAACTTTAATTCTCTGTCATTATTTAATTGAAAATTTTTTAATATTATTTTTTATTTGTAGCAATAATAATAGCTTATTCATCTGTTGCTTGTATAAAAACAAAGCATAAATTTTGAATGTTTGCATTTCAACATTCAATTTATTTTTCGATTGATCAGCACATATCAATGGTGGATAAAAGCCCTGACAATATATATATATATATATATATATATATATATATATATATATATATATATATATATATATATATATATATATATATATATATATATATATATATATATATATATATAAGTTTTCCATGAAAATTGCAATTATGCATGGAACTTGGTTTTGTAATTCTCAACTTGCACTCAGTAGCTCGCTATGTGCTATTCCCTTTTATTTCCACTGAGCTTTGCCGAACTTAATATCGATACTTATTAGTCCACTTTGTATCACTAGCAACGCTATCTGCTGTTACATGTTTAACTTGCTGCAATGATTAACCATTTTAATATTGTAACATTTAGAAAGCAAAACAGGTTGTTGTTTCTTATCCCACTTAGTCGACAGCAACATCTAAACCAAGTCCATGAGCCCATGTGTTGTCATGGAAGGGTGATGGAGCACCCATAGGTAGAGGCCTGACTTAGCTCTGTGTGGCTAAAGAAGGGCAGTGCCTTCTGGGAGACTTTTAGGGAGAACTACCCCACATTTGCATATTGTATAAGAGAGAAAACCTGGAAAACTTCACCAGGTAGTCTGACTAATGAGGCAAGACACTGAATATCAAGAATGCCATTGAGTCTCTTCTTTTTTTGAAACAATGTCTACAACAAAGTCTCCAGCGGATTGAACCTTAGCCTTAATGCTCGCCAGCAGGGCACACTGCCACGAGTTGTATAAACTTGACCTTGTTGATATTATAAATATAGCTTTAATCCTTATTTTTAAAATAAGTTTATTATTCAATTTCTTCTCTATTGTTTATTTGAATAATTTTAACCAATCATTCCAACTGACAGGCAATATAACAATTGAAAGAAAATGAAAATACGAAGAAAACAGATGTTTTCATAGTGATTAAGGCGAGTTTCACATTTATCGAATACAATGGTAAATTATTATATCATATTTGTAAAATTACAATTGTAAATTATAAAATAGGGAACTAATGTAGAGATTATAAAGCAGTTCATTTGCTTCTTTCCAATCAATATCCATTCAATTTAAAATTGTAAAAAATAAATTCATATAGATAAAAATCTTGAGAAACAACAAGGGCTCTTGGCTTCATGTAGTGATAAGGAAATTGAAAGTAGTTTTCTAATATTTTCTAAAATTTCCTGTGAAAACTCCCATATAGGGAAGGAAAATTTATTTAAAAAAAAAAATCCTACTAAACAAGATTACTGTTTTGAATCCATGTAATGAAAAAGTTGAAAATTGATTGCATAAATAGCAATATTATGCTATATTGCAAAGCATCATATTTCTTTTATTAGTAAAAGTGCTGAGAATAATTTGACTTAAATAACTGTACTGCATTCTGTATTGCTGTTAACAAATCGACAGATATTTTGATATTCCTCAATTACCAATTTTTATCTACTATATTTCTAAAAGAAAATTGTTAGATCTTATCTAAGATCTTATTGGTCTTTTAAATTCCTTTCTTAATTCCTACAAATTTGTATCAATTTACTGCATAATTTACAACACATAAGTATATATTTAAAATACAATTGACAACAAGTCTTTATTTATTTGAATATAATTTACAATTTGCAAAACAATATCCACATGGTTTTGTATTTTAAATGTTTCCCTATAATATGTTGTAAATTATGTAGTGAATTGGTAAAAACTCAATTACATTTTTTTATATTAACGTCACAAGTTGTTTCTCTAAGCATTACAAGATCTAACGATTCTTCTTTTAGAATTATTTGCTCATAAATATAGCAGGTAAAAATTGCTAATTGGGGAATATCCTAAATATCTGTAGACTTGTTAAGAGCGATGTAGAATACAGTACAGTTATTTAAGTCGAATTATTCTCAACAATTTTATTAATAACAGAAATATGATGCTGTGCAACACAGCATAATATTGCAATTTACATAATCAATTTTCAAATTTTTCATTACTTGGATTCCAAACATTAATCTTGTCTACTAGGATTTTTTTAAAATAAATTTTCCTTCCCCATATTGAGTTTATCACAGGAAATATTGCTAGCTTCAATTTTCCTGTCATCTTTACTACATGAAGCCAAGAGCCCTTGTTGTTTCATGAGATTTTTATCCATATTAATTTTTATTTTTGCAATTTTGAATTCAATAGATACTGATTGAAAAAATGCAGATAAGCTGCTTCATAATGTCTGCATGAGTTCCTTATTTTATAATTTATGATTGTAGTTTTACAACTATGATATAATGATGTACCACTATATTCAATAAATGTGAAACTCCTTTTCGATATGAAAACATCTGTTTTCTTCGTAATTTCATTTTTTTTTTCAGTTGTTATATTGCCTATAAGTTGGAATGGTTGGTTGAAATGATTTAAATAAAGAATAGATAAGAACTTGAATAATAAACTTATTGTAAAAAATAAGGATTAAAGCTATATTTTTAATATCAATATGGTTTAGTTTTCTGAATGTCACAATATTGATATGGTTGGTTGTTGCTGCTAATGGTGCAAAGTTGACCGATAACTAGCGATATTCAGTTTGGTAAAGTTCAGGAGCCATTTAAATCCTGTGAAATATTGTCTGAAAATTGTAAATTATATTTGAATAAATATTAAGAGTCGTTAATTCAAGAAATATTTAGAAAAATTGAAAGAGGAATAAGGGGAAATCACCAAATGGTTTATCATTTTATTGTATTATGAGATGGTTATCAAATTACAATGTTTTGAATGTATTCATTGAATTACTTGCTCCCATTTCCATATTTTTAAAAGAGAAAGGAAAGCTGTACCTGGAATTGGAAGATGGAAACTAGCTTCAAGATTAAATGTTCCTGACTGACACCATACAACATTTAAAAATTTTCATTTTGGTATTACAAGGAAAAGAAAACAAAATAAGTATTTAAAACTGTGTTTAATTTTCAATCAAAACTTCAGCTTTTTCAAAATGATTTGAAGTCAAAAACGTTTTCTCGTTTAAAATAGAAAGAGTAGAAGTTATTTTAATATTGATGAAGATCAAATTAATGAATATCAAGAGAAGACGGAAGAGATGAAAACAAGTTTTAAAACTAAGTCGGAAGTTCTAAAAAGTTTCAAATTTACTTTTACATTATTTGTTAATCTATTTGCAACTGATATTATTCAAGATGGGTTTCCAGTTTCTGATATAATGCTATTTGAGACTCTGATATAATACTATTTGAGACAGTATCAGAAGAAATAGAAGTAGTAAAAATGAAGGAGAACTACACAGTATCTCTTTCCCTGACTGAGTCTTGAAAATTTGTAGCAGAAACAAAATATTCTAACTTGAAAGTAGCTTGCTGACTTATTTCAATTTTATACTATATTCCTGTCAATGTTTACAGTCAACTATGAAGATGTCAAATCAAAATATTACTCGCAATTAACTAATCAGCATCTTAAAGAATTGTTGCAAACAGCCATGATAAATTACACACAAAATTTTAAAAATAATCAAAAGAAAATCAACTGGATTTTTAATTATTAAATATTTTTTTTTTTTTTTGTTAATTTTTTTTTTTTTTTTTTTTGTATTTATTTTATAAAGTGTGTGCCTGTATTTTATAATTCATATTGTCAGTTTAATTTTTAATAAAAAATTAATATTAGTTATTTTATCAAATTTTATTAAAAATATGACATGACCCTCAAAAGAAATATGGAGCTTATATGAGGTTCTGGTTGATCCAACCTCTGTCCATCCCTGTCATATATACATCTATTTCATAAAATATTTTTAAAAATCAGGTGCTACATCTGTCAAATAATAGATCAAAATAATTATCTTGTTTCTTTAATACAAGGCCATATCTTTTGTGCCATACATTTACAGAACATAGTTCTTTGTTAAAAGAAACGTTCTTACTTGATCCTTGTTCGTTTACTTCATTTATAGAAACAAAAGTAGCATGCATTTAAAAATTCATTGCAGGATATTTTTTTACTTTTTAATGTTAATGCATAATATATTTTTAATAATTAAGAAAATTGTCTTTTGACATAAAAAGCTTCTGTGACTAATGGTTTATTTTCTGATTGCTGGTCTCATTATTTGTAAATTTAAAATGTAAGCTGGTATTGATGAAATAATATTTTTGACTTAGAAATCTATTTGTTGTTATGTTGTAGATCACTTTTAAAGTAACCTACTAAACATTCATTTAATGTTTTCTTACATTGGATAACAAAAAGTGTGTTGGAATTTATTGAAGTATTATTCACCCAAATGGAATCTTGATTAACTTTATCAATAATATTTTTTCAGTATTAAGATGGTTACATAGTCCACATTGTTTATCACTTGTTGTTTAAAACCATTTTGATTAACATAGTTTTGTCCTGTTATTTATCAGTTCTATTAGTACATTTGAATTCGTCAAATAAATTAATGGTCTGTAATAACTTTTTATATAATTAAAGAATATCAATTATAACATTTTAAAAATATTTACTTATTCATCATAATTATAAATAAGCATAATAAGAAGATATTTAGATGAAATATAAAATTTTTATTCTTTATAATACTTTTGTTATAGTGTTTTATTATTTATTAAATTCTGTATATCTTATTGCTGATTAAAGATCATTATTTCAAAATTATATTTTTAATTTAAAATCAAATTACAAATTAATCTATTTTTTTTATTTCATAGAAAATTTCTAGTTGAGCAAACTAGTTCATTCAAATAAGTACTTTAGTAAAAGATGAATTGATTGAGTTTTTTTAAAAATAAACTAATTAAAAATACTTGTATAAAATAAATGATTTTGAATTAATAATAAAATAATTTTTTAATAAAAAATATTTTTCAGTAATATACTCAGTTCATGTATAGAAATATATTCAATTACTGCATATATGTAAAATTATTTAGGTTATCATTTTCTATAATAAATAACTATATTGTAATTTGTATACTTCACAATGTAGCTGCTTAATTAAAATTATATTTATTTAAAAATTATTTTTTATCTTTTCACATCTGGCATATAATTTAATTTTTTTCTTATATTCTAGAATAAAAATGCCTGGTATTGTTATGTTTAAGCGTCGCTGGCGAATAGGAAGTGATGACTTTGTGTTTTCTGCCTTGGCTGAGTTTTTCTTGAGATTAATTTGGTAAGTTTTTAATAATCAGTTTAATTCTAATAGTAGTCTATGATTTTATTTGTTTAAAAGTAAAAGTCTGGGGTGGAAGAGGGAAAGGTCTAGTTTTTTGTTATTGTTTCATGAACAGTTTCAGAAAATTTGTAATGAAGTTCAAAACATTTCAGAAGTATCCACAATCATCCATAATTCTTCGTAATATAATTAATTACTAATTACGTAATATAATTAATTACTAATTACGTAATATAATTAATTACTAATTATGTAATATAATTAATTACTAATTATATTTATTATACTAACCAATTGTATTAAAACTGTAAAAATTTGCAAAACTTTTATTTTCACAGTTATCAACTCACATCATACTTCTATAGATACTAATACTTTATTCCAAGAAGCAACAAAGTAAATGTTAGTTAAAAGCGTAGTTTGCTATTCGATAATTGTGGAAAACAAAACAACTATAATTGTATTTTCAAATTGAAAACTATAAGTATTATTTTAAAGATCAAATTTGATTAAAAATGGTATTTATATGTAATATCAAAATATTTTTGAATAGATTAAATTGTGTTTAAAGTAATTTCTGATCTTCATAAATTTTTGTTTAGTATGTTTTGATTACATTTTATATTTTTTTTTTCAGGTTTGTTGTGGTGCTTGTTGTATTTCTGAAGCACAGAATACACTTAAGATGTCCTGGTGAGAGGCTGCTTCAAACGTACTTGATATTTTCCCTAGCTGGTTTGGGGTTTATTTTATTGTTGGATGCTTTGATAGCCTGGATAAGCTCAAGGGGGACTATGACCCAGGTCAGCATTAATAAAATTTATTCATAGAGCATTAATTTAGTTCAATCAAAAGAAAACTAAATTTTTGAAGTTCTTATAGAGTAGCCTGTTGTTTAGCTTATTGTACTTCCAAACTGGTTGAATTAAGTTCAAAACCCAATAATTGACAGTTCTTTTTTTTTTTTTTTTTTTTTGCATTTATGGGAAGAGATAGTAAATCTGTTGTTCAGAAATCTATAAGGAACAAAGTGTAGCAAAATAAGAAAAGGACATAAGATTTCTGCATTTTGTTTTGTTTTTCTGTCTCTTCTTCTGTAGTTAAAAGCTAATATCTCAAATTGCCATGCAATATTAAGGTGTTTTTTATTTTATTTATGTTGTTCTGAGTAAATATAGTGTATAAAGTTCAAATATCCTAACTTTTAATAATAACCAAATTATACCCTCTAATACTTTCTCATTTATTGCTAAAAGTCTTGTCTGGTTTTATATTATTTATAACTTAAGTTTGAAATTCACAGTTTTTAACTCACATTATTATAAACAATTGCTATTATGCTAATTTAAATTATTAAAGCTTTTTTTCAAAGTTTTTAATTTTTTTTCATGCTTCTTATTTTTAAAGAAAATCATTTCATTTCATAATATAAATATTAAATTCAAAAATTAATTATTCATAATATATTTTTACTATAAAGGTTGATAATTCCAGCAAAAGGAGGAGCTTATAAAGGTTTATAATAAATCAAGAGGACCCTCCCCCTTTTTTTTTTTTTAATTTAAATCTTTATATATATATATATATATATGTAATAAATCGTGGGTGATAAGAGAAAAATGTTTGAATAAGCACTTCATATATATATACACTATCTGGAAGAAAGTGACGGGACGCCCCCTCGAAAAGTAGAAAAGTCGACAATACAGGTGACACATGCGCAATAATAGGTATCACGTGTCAGCCATATCCTATAAATACTCTGTGGAGTCGACTAGAGTTGTTTTTTGTCAAGATGCCGCCACGGGAAGAGTTGTCTGAGTTCGAGAAAGGTGTGTTGGTTGGATTGCATCTTGCCAAGGTGTCAATTAGGGAGATATCCCGTCTCCGTAACTGCTCAAAATCAACTGTAGCACGTGTTGTGTGTCGCTACAAGACTGAGGGACACTGACAAAACAAACCCCGAAGTGGACGACCTACAGTTCTCACCAGCAGGGACCGGCGGGTGCTCGGCAGGGGAGATTCGAAGTAACCGTCAAACATCCATGGATAACATCGCTAATGAGTTTAGGCAAGCCACAGGTGTGGCCGTTTCGACCAAGACTCTTCGTATCGAGGCCCATAAGTTAGGTTACACTGGACGTTCGGCGGCCCGTAAGCCTTTGATTACGAAAACCAACAAGAAAGCGCGCCTTCGATGGGCCAAAGACCACCGTACTTGGACTCTGGATGACTGGAAACGCGTCCTTTGGAGTGACGAGTCACGATTTACCCTTTTCCGTTCCGATGGACGTGTTTGGGTATGGCGTTTACCAGAGAGAACGCCTTTTGCCCGAGTGTGTCGTCCCAACTGTAAATTTTGGTGGAGGTGGATTGATGGTATGGGCCTGTTTCTCCTGGTATGGGGCTGGCCCACTGGTGAAGGTTGATGGCGCGATGAATGCTGATAAATACTGTGGTATTCTCGACAATCATGTCCTTCCTACCTTGTGGGCAACGTACGGTATGGATGATTGCTGGTATCAGGACGAAGTGGTGCTGAGAATCTCTGGTTGCTGTGTGTTGCCCGCTTAATAACGGTATCAGGACGACAACGCAACATGTCGTGTTGCAAGGAGGACTCTTGATTGGTATGTGAACAACAACGTTAAACGCATGGAGTGGCCGGCGCAGAGCCCTGATCTTAACTCAATTGAACATCTCTGGGACGAATTGGACCGTCGGTTGATGGCCTGCACCCCACTCCCCAAAAGCAAGCCTGAACTATGGAACTTCCTGTTAAACATTTGGAAGTAAATTCCTCTTGCCACTATGGCTAATTTAGTGAAAAGCATGCCCAGAAGGGTTGCAGCTGTGATCGCAGCCAAAGGAGGCCCTACCTCCTATTAATTTTAAAAATATGGGTTTATGTAGTTATAGTGTTTTGTCCGTCACTTTCTTCCACATAGTGTATATATGAAGTGCTTATTCAAACATTTTTCTCTTATCACCCACGATTTTTTTGCAAACTTCATTAATTTTTGGCTTATGTCCAGTGCAATAAAGTAAAAGTGGTTACAATTCTATTTTTTTTCCAACATTGTGCTGAAGAAAATTTTTAGAAGATATTGTCCTTGCTCATAATATTCCAAATGTTTGTATTTTTTTTTTTTTTTAAAATATTTTGTTTGTAAGGTCCTTTGTCCTTTATGCTACTCAGGTTTCTCGATGGAGGGATTATTGATTAACTCACACCATATATACATCTCATCAACCTTAGTGTTGTTTTTTCCATTTTAATATATTATCAGAAATGCTCACCTTGCTCTTCATTCATTGAATCAAAATTTTAAAGGAAAACATTAAAGTGTGATTGTAGAAAATGAATTTTTAGACTCATATTACACCCAAGTTTTTTTTTTTTTAATTTTCTCAGTTGAATTATATTTTTATAATTAGGGCATTTCTGCACTCCTATTAATTAATAAACAACTTTTTAAATAAACTCTGAGCGTCCTTTTCTTTTGAATTCATGGCAGTTTCAATATTATAGTCTTACATTAATTTTCTTATGTCAGAACCAACAAAGACACCTTCTTTAAAGATAATTTTTTTATATAGGTACTGAAAAAACATTTAGTTTTTTAACGTAACATTACAACATTAATTGGAGATTGATTTTACAAATTCTTTTATGAGATCCAATTTTATGTGCAGCGGTGAGAGTAATATTTTTAAAAGTCTACCAAGCTTACATGTTTAATGTTTTTGCATACCACAGAATGCTGTATACCATTGGACACCTGAAAATTCTTTTTCTCTCACAAGCATTTCTTTCTAATCAAGTATAACATCTTGTGTGCCACCCAAAACTTTTGTTGGTCTCCAATCTTTACCCCAAAGTAAGCAAAGTAAATTTTTCTTACAAATTTTGTGATGTTTCATTGGTGCTTCCTGTGATAACAAGCTTACCACAAAAAAAAAAAAAAAAAAATACTGGATTGTTAAACTGGATAACCACGACTTACCATTTTATTACTTTTCAAGCAAATGAAAGTGAAAAATCATGTGGGGAAGGAGTGACATAAAAAAAGGGTTCGAACCAATCCATCAACTCATAGTAGCATCATCTGGAAAATATCTGTCTTTTTGATTAAGTGAAGTTACCCAAGTTCAAGAAACATTGGTAGCAACATTAAATACTTATAAGAATCTTTGATTTAGACAGATTATTTAGAACCTTTGTTTTCTTTAAAAAATTCTGATGAATATGTGTATAAAGTTGCTTTTGCAAGGAAACTATGCATCCTGTTATGATTTGATGATCATATTTTGGTTGAGCATGTAAAAACGTAAAGTGGAGTTAACATTATGAAAAAAGTTTTTTTTTTCATTGTTGGTCTTTAAAATTATTATTTGCTGTTTACATTTTTTTATGCATATAACCTTACAAATTATAAGAATATTATTGAAGATTACATTATTGAAAATGTAATTTTCTATGATATTACTATTACATTGTTCAAAATTAAGAAAAATTGCATATTTTACCAATTTTATAAGTACTGAATAAAAAGCAAGATTGATTCCAAAAAAAAGATACAATTAGAATATGTAAAATTATACCTGTATATGTGTGGATTATATAGAGGAACAAACTGTAGAACTGCACATGCCAATTTCTACTTTTATTTCCCTCACACACATAGGCGAATTATACGTTTTTAACATTTGGGGGATGCATTGAAATGGCAAATCATGAACATTGAGAGCAAAACAGTTTCAAGTGCAGATTTTCAGAGATTCAAATGGGATGCTCAGAATCTTTGGTAAATTTAAAGAAACTTTTCAAAAATATTTAATCGACCAAAAGAAAGCCTAGAGAAAATCATTCAAGACTCACAATGGCAAATGAAGTTAAGACATTTGTCCTTCACAGTGAAGTGCAACAGGATTTCAATAGCTTCTTGGCTCTCTTGTGATTTTCATGCAGTCAAGAGTTACTGTTTCTACTAGGCTAGATGAGAGAGATTTATTTGCAAGAAGACTTGCTATTTGCATTTTGTTCTTTTCTGCGCCACAGTAAAAAGTGTTCAATATTCTACAGAAAACAGATTTTGTATCCAGGGCTGTATTATTCACTGATGAGTTCCAGTTTAGTCTAATTACTTATTCTTGATGTATGTTTTAGTGAAAACTAGGGGCAGACTACCTGTTTTCCAGTAAAAAAAAAAAAAAAAATGAGACCACTATGCAGAGAGATTTGTTGGCCTTGACAGGCATCATCTTGAATATATATTCCTTGTATTTTCCAGTGGCTCTGTGACTGCTGTGAAATATAGGGAGACTTGATCTGGGTCTCTTTATACATATTTTAAGGGTTGCTGTTAATATTGATTTCATTTTAATGTACAGTGATATTTACTAGGGCTCAATGAATTTTTGGAAAGTTGGATATTCATTTGTTAGATTAGCCAGCCAGATCTAATCCTGTAAAGTATGTGTAAATTATTTGGACCTTTAGGAGAACACTTGTGATTTCATTCAACCTCCAAGTATCGTTCAAGATTTAAAAACAGTATTGTTGGAAGATTAGATTGCTTGATTTCCAGTATAAATTAACATTGCTAGAGCTATATAACTGTAAAAGAGGGTCATATCATCTATTAACTATTTTTGTGATCAATATTATAAGCTCTGCTTTGGAACTTTGAGAGCTTTAGAGTCCTATGAACGATCATGTCAGTGTACCATAATTTTGTGTGGTAATTTTAACTATATTAACTTATATTTGTCCTAATTTTATCAATCTAATTCAGTAATTTTGGGAATAATTGATTAAATCTTGAAATCCTCTTAATTTTGAATACTAATATATATAAAAAATTGTTGTTATTTGGCTATATGTCCTTGTAAACTAGGAGTTGTGTGACATATCCCTAGTTCTAGGATAGATAATGTTATCTACTGTGCAGTAATAATCAAATCCTTCTGTATTTGCTAAGCACAATGATATTTAGTTAGGGTTTTTAATATCATTTTCAATCGTAATACTTTGTTTCTCCTTTAGACTAGGCCAAGAAGACATCTTTGTAAAATTTTACACCTACGTTTGTTAGTAATGATAATGGAAGTAGCATGGAATGGAATAGGTACTAAATGGGCTTTTACTCCTGAAGATCATCATTGCGAGCCACAAGAAGTGATTACTTTAGTCCAGGTACCTTGCATTTATGTCAATTAATTATTTAAAACAAAAAAATTAGTGTTAATAAAAATCAAATGAGTATTGTTTTAATTATTAAATTTTATTTTTAAAATACAACAGATATTTTGTTCATTCTTATCTTCTATTCATTGAATCTTTTTTTTTCCCCTTTTAACAGAAAGTTTGAAAAGAAGAATTTATCAGAAATTGCAATTTTCATATGTGTATATGTTTTTAACTTAATTCTATTGATAATTTCATTTAACCATCACAAAAAAACCATATCTGCAGTAATAATCAATGTTTATTATCAGTTAATTTTGTTTGATTCTGTTAAAAATCTCTCTTGGACTATTTAAAAATAATTTTTATTTATTCATTCTCACCACAGTCTTCTTCAAAGTCCTTTTTTTTTTTTTTTTTTTTTTTTAAGTCATTTAAGAATAGTTTTATTTTAAAAGAAAAATTCTATGCTTCCAATTTAGCAGAAAAGTAGAGTAAAGATATATTTTTTCATTTAAATTACCATTGTTAATGATGTGTTTCTTTTTAACAACATAATTCGTATTGGTAGCTATTATGAAGTTGTAATTTATCTAAATTTCTGGAACTTTTGAGAATTTTCATTTTGTTCAATTTATTTTGTAAGCTTGAAGGATATTATTTTTTGCTTCTATTATTCAATCTGTTATAAATAGTCAATTTGTGCATTTGCTGCTCTTATTAATGGAAATATCACGGAAATTCAGTAACATTGTGGCTATTGCTCATTTTGAGAGTGAATATGTATGATTGACTTTTTCTCGAAATTTACATATTAATTTTTTAAAAATCGCTATTTGAAATTTTAAAATAAAGGATTCAGAAACAAAGAATATAATGCTTATTAACAAAATTAAAAAATGCAGAATAACCTGATAATGCTTAACTTTAAAAATAAAAATCTAAATGTTTGGTGAGGGAAAAATGCTTGTTTCAACCCCTTAAAACTTTGGTTTACTGTCAATAACTGCTTTAAAAGTCAATAGTTGCAATTCCTTTATGTTATTTGAATTTGATCTTTGCAATTGCAATATATGCTTTCTTCATTGTAACATTTGTATTTCCTTTGTTTGCATTTTGGTTTCCTTTTATAGGAAATATTCTTTTTCCTAAAAAAACAATCCTGATATATTTTAATGTGCTTCTTAATAAAGCATGATGTAAAAAAATAAAGGTATTATAAAATCAATAAAATAAGGTGATCCTTATCAAAAAAGAGTTTATGTGTGTTGTGTACACTCATGGATATCATGTAGGAAAGAAGTGCTCAAATGTTCTTATTGGTTGTTGAATACCAATAGTACTGTAGCTTATTTAATAATTGTGGCAAATAATTTCAGCTAATACATTTAAACTTATACAGCTTATACATTTTTATTTTATTACAGCTATTATTTACAAAATCAATTGCGATCTGTGCTCTTCTTTGCTGGCTATTTTTACTTCCCTTCTATTTCATATTTCACAAATCATTAGAAGGTGACAAGGTATGTAAACTGCAGGGAAATAAAGCAGTTTTACCAAAGAAAAGAGTTTCTGCTGGGTCGAGAAGGAATTTTTAGTGGTATTAAGGTAATAGTAATTTGTCAAAAGCTGGTCTTCAATAGTTAAAATTAACTAAAAATTTTTTACCAGTTCAAAATTCAATTCAAGGTATATTCTGCTATTCCATCTGAGCACACAGTTTGTTAAATAAGTGTTACCTTATTAAAACCGTAATGACATACTCAGTAAAAAAGGCATGTCATTGATATCTAATATAAGTTAAGGAGATTTAAATTTGTTTTAAGGCAGTCTCCTAACCTCCAGATTTTGCATACTCCTACGATTTAAGTTAAAAATTGTTATTCTTTAGAATATTAATACAAAAAAAAATGGACTTGTAAATTATATTTACATCTTTTGAGCATTATTTTTTTCTTGAAGAAACGATATTTTATTTAAATAAAAATAAAAACTAAACAATAATAAAAGGAAATTTTAATATTGAGTGGTAAACATTCATGAGTCTTCGGGTGTTCGTTGTTCACAGTCTAAAAACTCTAGATTTAAATAACATTATTAAAATTTTGTACATGAATCAGTGTTGCTAATATTAAAATTGCAACTCTCATATTTTATTTAATTTTTTGTTTAGTAAAATTTCTCTAAATTTGGAAATTTTAATTTGTAATTTTGTATATTTCCAGGTAATAGCAATTTGTAGTTGGATTCTGTTTGGGATCATGATGCTTGGAATAGTGTTAGTCTTTGATCCAGTTGGGTCATACAGGTACAACGGAACTGGTCATAGAGTTGCTGATGTAGAACGTGGTGAACCACAGGCACTTTATATTAACTTAAAAATGCAGCAAATGCCGAAAAGGCTAAAAGATATGGGAATGGCAGTGAGTATCATACAGAGATTTATTACATTTTTATTTTTAGAAAGTATTTTATTCATTATATGTTTAAATATTTATGCATTTTTTATTATATTTTGTTAAAAGTATTAGGAGATTAATTCTTTAATTAATTGATTAATTCTCTGTTAATTTTCAAATGCTGTAATAAATTATTTCATATGCTTTGTTTCCGCCCCCTCAAATTATTCAATCTTAGGTTTTCATACCTACCGTAAATAGCAGGAAATAATTAAGAAAGTTGTTAGTTTTAAGGATAATTATAATACAGGATAAAAAATAAAAATAAAAGAAACATTTTCTTAGTAAAAAATGGTTGATATTATAGGTGATTTATCAGATTCAAAATAATTCTTTTAGTAGATTTTGAATTTAACATATACTATTAAAAAAAATTTTATTTGTTAATTTATAATTCTTTTTCTTGCAAATTCTAAATAACAACCATGCAAAATGGGTTTTGTACATAATATTAAATCAATCTTATATGATATTTTTTATTTATTTCACGTAATTTCTGTATTATAATATATATTATTGATATTGTATACTATTGATAATTGTAATTGTGTACAATTGTTATGAAATCCGTATAAATACACTCTTTATCATAAAAATTAACACAAAAGTGTTTATCAAATTGGTATTAAAATTTTACCTGAAGGATTTTTACAAACAATATGATTAAATTAAATTGCAGAATAATTGAACATTACATAAGTCTAGTAGAGGATTTTAATTGCATCCACTTTAGCCCAAAAATAGTTGCTCCGATGTATTGCATATGCAGTTTTATCTGCTGCAGAGTGATAGTTAATCTTTAGAAATATCTTATGCTACCATCAAAACAAATAATAAAGTCTGAAGCACTCAGAATTTAAAAGTGGTAAAATATTTGGAAATAACAGAGATTGGGTTGTCAGCTTGGCTTTCTTGCAGTATTACTATTGTGACAACATTGTAAGAAAGTGTTGGGACCCGATGTCATGTGCCTAGCACTCTTCATATACAGCATCCTAAATCAGGATGCTTTGGATGGCCACTTTCAGGGGAGGACTTATTTGACAAGCATGCATACAAACAACTGCACTATTATTACGACATCCACACACAAGTCCCTGTTTCTGTCCATACTATTGTGAGAAATCTGGCTGACAATTAGTTGCTGTAGTAGCATCTAGTACATGTTTTTAACACAAACTGTTACTTCTATTTGAGTAATTAGGCATTTGGCAAGATTGAAAGACATCAGTGAAAATCACAATTTAATTTGGATTCTGATGGCAACTGTGTTACATGTTTGAAAGGTGCTGATGAATGCTGTCTGTTGTTTGAAGTGGCATACCATTCCCATATCTGGTGTAATAACTTGGGGTAACATTACATGTTCTCGACACTCAATCCTTTCTAGTAGAGATCCACAGTATTATGACAGCCTAACTGTGTAGTCAGAATATACATCAACCACATGTGTTGTCTTTCTCAGTAGGACTCCCAAGTTCTTTGCTTTCAGTTTGCAATCACTTATTTATATTGATTTACAAACTTGAATATGAAGTTTTAATCAGTTGTGACAATTCTTTTGGGGTGCACTGTTTTTATGATAATGAGTGTAATTGTTAAAATATTTTTTTATGATAATTTTAAAAAGTTAAGAAATTGAAAAAAAAATCTTTTTTTGGTTATGAGAATATTAATTTTTAATTCTTTCCAACATGCTTTGCATTTATTAGTTGTAGTGCATCTTGTATTATTGATCTGTAAAAAGAAATTTTTTTTTCACTAAGGATACGGTTATTTTGTTGTTGTTGTGGTAACCGAGATGAACAGAGTAAGAGTGCCTATTCGGATATTTCTAAGTTGTTCACCTATTATTTTGAGGTCAGTAAAGCTTTCTTAATCTCTTAACAACAATAAATTAATATTTTAATTGAACTATTTGATAACCTATACCTAATTTAAAGGGTCAATATATATTGTAATAAATTATGTTAGTATTTAATTCTTTGTGTATGGTATTTTTCTACTAAATAGAATGCAGGATATTTTTAAGTGTTATTAAAATTTCTAATTATCAGTGTCAAAATATTTGCTGATTAATTGCTAGAAAAATTCAATAAATAGGTCAAGTACACAGCACAACTACAAACCCATTGTCAACTGTCAGTTTTTTTTATTGAATTCCCATGATCATCTTTGCCTTTTGCATTATTTCTTTCACTGTAAATGTTCCTAATTAATAGCCTTTCTTGTGTTATCCAAGCAGTTCAAGTTTTGAGGAGGTCAACATTTCAAATAACTCATTAGGATTTCAACTTGGCTTTTCGCTTGCTTTGTACCCTGCACATTTTTACTGTGCTTTCATTTTTTACCTTGACCTATTTACAGAATAAAAACATTTTATATAATAATAATAAGGCAATCAAATAATTTAAAAAAAAGTAGATAATTATACAAACGAATATCAATTATATATTTGCGATACACTTTCATTATAAATTATTTGTATAATGCTAATACATATTGATGTACATAATATCTTCATTATGACATCCTTAAACATCTTTGGATTGAGGAATAGCCTTTATAAAAAATAGAATAAGATATTTTAAATAAAGAGAAATTAACTGTGCATAAAATAAAATTTTATTATTTCTAATTAGAAAATAAAAATATATGATAATTTTCAAATTTTTCCTGAAAATTAAGTGTTCTTAATTTGGTTTTTAACATTATATAAAAGTATGCATAATTTGATGATTTATTTTCATTTTTATCTGTAATGTAATCTAGACCAATTTATTGTAAATGTAATATTTTTTATTAATATATTTGCAATATGAATGTTATAGTTATATTACATACACTGTTGAAATGTATGAATAAATCACAGAATAATATACAAGAGGCAACTTAACAGTTTTAATTTTGCAATTGTTTGTCGTAGGCACATTCTTCAATTACAAAATGTTTTTTTTATTCATGTTATTGTATTTTTATGTTTTACAATTCAATATTGGAGAAAATAAAAAAAATCTATGTAGTCCTCCATTCTCCATAGTTATATTTAGTCAAAATTTATATTCACCTTAATAAGTGTAATATGAATTTCTTTTTTTTGTTACAGAAATTATCTGATATTTTAATGTCATAAAAAATAAATTAAAACAATTCAATATTGAAATTGAGGTAAAAACCCACTTTTGATTAATGAAAGGGAGGGTTTTCCAATTATAAATATTTGCATATCTATAGTAAAGGTGATCTGCCCGATGCACTGAATACCAGTGCAATGCCCGCAGTGGCAAAACATGGAAATTTGGGAAATCAACTGCAAAAGGAAGCATAGTGGACAAAAAAAATGTTAACCAGAAATTTGTAAATTATTGTTGCATTAGATAGAATAATTACACAGAAAATAAGAGATGCCCAGAAGAACTGAATAAATTGGTGAAATGTCACAGATATTTATTTGCTCACTTACTTCATTGTTTTTATCTAAACATTTTTTTTTTCCTTCTAAGATGGCAGAATTGGCATCTTTATTTACTTTTACTTCATTCCAAGAATTAGATTTTCAAACTTTTGGTGTTTTGCCATTGGTGTGCAGCGACTGTATTAGTGTATCAGGCTTGTCCACTTTGCTATAGATGCACCCATTGTTTATGATTGGGGTACCTCTCCATGGAGGCCAAAAAGATGTCAAACTTTATTATTTAAATATCTTGGCCACTTGTTGAAACACATAAATGAAGCTTTATGTTAGGATGAGTGTAAAGTTTTACTAAATATAACTATGGAGAATGGAGAACTGTAGAAAAGGTTAGATTTTTTTTACTTTTTCCAATATTGAATTTTAAAAATATAAAAATACCATAACATGAATGTAAACTTCATTTGAAACATTTTTGTAATTGTAATTATATGTCTGTGACAAACAGTTGCGAAAATGAAGGCTAAGTACCAGTTTTAAGTTGCTCTGTATATATAAAATTGTAAAGTTTTTTTTCTTTATCTTAAATATAAATTTTTAAAAATCATGAATGTATTCTACTTTAATATTGAAATATCCTTTAAATTTATTCAAATTTAAGTGCCATTTTAATTTAATTTCCTTTCAAACAAATAAACTTGAAAATTATCTTATGCATAATTAAAAATTGATGTGTTTTTTAAAGCATCATCTTTGTTAAGTCATTTTAAAATTCTGTAAACTACTTTTACCCTTTTATATTTAAACTTGGTTAAGAATCTCACAATTAAATTATTCAGAAATTTTTAACTTTAAATTTTATTTTTTAATTTTAATTATTTTTATAACTTTTGAACTTAGGCGCATACTTATTTGTAAAGTTATATTTTGTAGTTTTAAAAAGTATATTTCCATTGAATTTAGTATTTAAAAATCATTTCATTTTAATACTTATACCTGTAGGATGTGGATTTGGTGCCATCAGATATAGCTGCAGGCTTGATTCTTCTTCAACAGAAACAAGCTGTAGAGAATGGAAATAGAGTTTCTACCTCACAACACTCTGAAAACTTTTCAGTACAGTCGCCTGATTCATTAACTAGTACTGGTAAAAAAAAAAAGATTATACCATTTAGTATTTCTTAAATTTTGCCTAACAGTATTTTTTAATAACATTGTAGTTATTAAATTTATTTATATAAAATTAAGCAATTTTTTTTTAATTGCACTTTCACGAAAAACTAGTTCTTCATGAATAATTACATTAATTTATTTTCTAATGTTAATGCATTTATTAATTACTGAGAATTTTTCAAATAGTTTTTTTTTTTTTTTTTTCAACTTTTATGCATATTTTTTGTTTTACAGATTTTTTTTTATGTTAAATTAGTTCAAATTTTTAATTTCTATAATAAAAATCTAATAATTATAATTTTAGTTTAGGTCTTTAATTTATCTTATGTGTAATAAAAGAAAGGAAGTAAGATAAGTAACAACTTCTCTAAATACAGCTAGTATTTGTTATATGATCATCTGCTTATAAAATCACCCTGTTTATATGATCAGTTTTACAAATTCCTATCTAAGTTAATAAGAAATGTATTAAAGCACACTTCTTATCTGTTCATTTTCTTTTCTTCGTTATCAGTTAGATGATTATTTAAAGATCAAGTTATCAAATGAAGTCCTTCTATTTTGGACCCCATAACTTCCAGAAATTTTACAAGAATGGGACAAAACTAAGTCAGTAGCTAATTAACACTTTAAAGATCAGCTACACAAAGATATTCTCTATTTAAAAGGTTCAAGCTTCAGGTCTTTACTTCTACAAAAATATTGATTCTTTCTTCCTAATTTGTGTTTGACTCTTTCTAACACAATGTTTCTCAGTAAAGAAATGTGATGTTAATTCCCACTGGTGAAAAATATGAATGTATAAAGAGAAAAGAGAACATTTGCGTTTTGTTTCTGTCGATCAAAAGAAATTTCCACTTTTTAATTCTTTTTAAAAGAAAAAATATATATATACTTGCAGGCTACTTTAAAGATTTCAAAAAAAAAAAAAAAAAAAAAAAAATTAATATTTGCAGTATAAAACAATTTGATTGAAAAATTTAGAGATTCTAATCTTTCAAAAGTAGCTTTCACAAAAGCTCATTTGATATCTCAGATGACTACAAACATTGTAGCTGCTGAGCCTTGTTCTTCAAACATAAAAATCTGCAACCAAGAATTAAAATGTTAACACTTACCCTGATGAGAATGTGAAAGTTCTCTTTTGTCATGCACAAAATATGCAAGATGTAAATTTCTCTACATCGTGGAATGTTTTGAAGGAAAAGTGCTTTGAAATTACAAAGAACTTGGGAAGTCAAATTTCTTCTGTAGCAATTGCTGGTTACATCAATTTAATTCAAGGTATAACCTAACTTTAAAATAAATGTACAGAGAACCCACTGATTTGAATTACAGTGCCTTATAAGAGCTGAAAGGTTATGTGTTGCAGAATATTAACAAATATGAATCTGTCACTGTTCTCAACATTGATGAATGTGTTTTCTTTCAGTTCTATACTAACAAAACTTTTTAAAAGGATGAAAATTGTTAAAGGGAAAATAAAGTAAAGAGCAATGAGCAATTGGTTGTGCTGTTAGGAGCAAAATATGAACGAATCTGAGAAATTGATGTCTGTGATAAGAAATTTTTTTTGAATTGTTATTAAAAATTTCAAATTTTTACCGCAAATAGAAAAGCATCGATGACAGTGAACATAGATAAAACAATTAGGAGATGGAATCGAAATTTTTAAAAGCAAAACAGTAAAATTGCAGACAATTGCACTGTTGATGGTTAGAAATCATTTGAGTTGATTTTCCTTTCTCTTAACAATACATATTACAGCCTTTAAATCAAGGCGTGATCCAAAACTTTCAGGTTGATTGTAGAAAATTTTTAAAAGCTATGATTGCTGCTACTAACCAAAAGGAAAATTTTCATGTCTGTCTTAAAAACAATCTTTTATATTGATTATGAGTTAAAATATGGTGTTCCCTGAAGATTACTGAAAATTGCTTTCAACATGCTGGCTTCAATAATTTTCTAAAATTGTGAAGATTTATCGGAAGACGTTTATGAAATTTTTTTTTTTTTGTTTATCTGACTTGCGTAAAGCCTGTGGAATCAAGGAGAGGAAATGCCAAATGAAAATTTGTGTGCAAAAATTGTTAATGGTCTAACAGTGAAGCTGATGTACCAGATATTGTTTCTGATGTGTTAAATTTGACTGCCGACAGAAGCAACAATGAGGATGACAGTGAATAAGAAGATTATTAAATTAAACATGATTTAGGGTTTTTTAGCTAATTCTAAACAACAAATGAACATTTAAAGATTGTGTTAACTGGTAGTAATAGATCAAATAGGCAATTTTGTATATCAGATATTTTTAAATATATTAAATATGAATGTATAACTCACAATTTAATTAATTTCATTAAATGGAATGGAATCGTTTTTATAAGGCTCTTAATAATTTGATTACATGTTTATGTTTTTTTTTGATATGTAAACCCAATTCTAACATAATAAAAGCTACTTTAAAATGGAATTTTGTTTTGTTCTCCTCATATATGGTCAGATTTTTGTGGACCAGTGGGCTAACTGTATATCTGCCAATTTTGCACAACAAATTATTTTAAAATTTCATGAATTGCTTTAATCAAAATTTTTCTTTTTGTGTTTCCAAGTAAATCTATAATTTCTTTCTAACAATTTTGTTTAAAAATATTTTTTATTAATTATTTCAAAATGTATTTTTTTCTCATATACTTATTTATTTATATATATATTTGCTTTTAACCATATTATTTTTTTTTTTTTAAAAAAGATTTTTGAACTTCTGTTATCCATCAAAAACTTTTCTTAATTTTATTTTTTAACAATATAAAATTGTTTAACTCTTTTTTCTAATATTAAAATATTGTTTTAATAACAATATAAATTTCCATTTAGTAAAATATAAATAAATTAGACTATTATTAGTGATATATTTGTATATATGATTTATAGAAATATGAATATGGTAAAATGAACATAATAAGGTAAATGGAAACATAAATATAGCAAATATCTTTCTATTTACTTCAGTGAGTTATATTTTAAAAGTTAATTTTTTTTAATTCAATTCAAGGGACTTCCTATTTTTATTTTGGTACTCTACATTTACTTTCAAAATTTCCTTCATAAAAAATATGTATTAACTTTTAAAAAAATAAAACAGGAGCTGTTCAAAGGAAGTATTATTTCAAGCCCTGGTGTTTTTACTCCACCTGCCAACCAATTTTGGATGACTCCAGAACTTGCTTGCCATTTTATGAAATTTGCTGAAGGAAGCTATGGATGGCCTTTGTTCCTGTATTCAAATTTTTCACTGGCATGTGCCAAATATGGAAGGATATGAGGTAAATAACTTTTAAGTTAAATTTTCTAGTAATTTGGAGCAGGGACCTGATGGCCAAGTGGCTAGCGCTCTGGCACTCTGTACCACAGGTATCGGGTTTGAATCCCGGCGATGCTGTGGTTATGTGTAGTGATTTGGAATCCACTTTGCTGTAGGTCCCGGTCTCACATGACCGTAGAGTTTCACAGAGCCCAATCAGACTTCTTCTCACCCATATAATTGCCAAACTGTAAAGGGGCGACTCAGCTCTAGCACAAGGATGCGGTGTGGTGTAGTAGTAATTTGAGTCTGGCCGAGTGGCTAGCACTCTGGTTCTCAGTACCACAGGTATCAGGTTCAAATACCGCCTGTGCCATGGATATTTGTAGTGGTTCAGAATCCACTTTAAGATGTAGATCCCTTTCTCGTATGACTGTAGAGCATTATAGAGCCCAATCAGACTTCTCACCCACATTATTCCCAAACTGGAAAGGGGCAACTCTGCTTTAGGCACTGTGATGTGGTGTGGTGTAGTAGTAATAGTAGTAGTAGTAGTAATTTGGAGCTTTATGTTTGAAGAATAATATACTAATGAATGTTTGCATGGAATCTTTTGATGCTCTACAAAATTTATAACTTGCAGAGGTAGAGTTTTTAAAATCTGGCTGTTAACTAACATTAATATTTATCAAATAATTTTTTATTTGGAAATCATGTAATCAAAATTAATCATTTCAACAGTAAGGCAATTAAAATATTGAATGACAACTTAATAATCAGCATTTATTGAATTGGAAACCTTGGATATAAACATTTTGTTAAAAATGACATATGTCTATTATAAAATATATTTTAAACAGTTTTGCATTAAAGTGTTTTGTTAGAATTTTTATACTAATTAACTTGTGATTGATTAATGAAAATTGTACATTAAAAAATTTTAAAATTTAATTAAAAGTTATTCCAAAAAGATTTCTTTTTTTCAATTAAAATTATTTTTCTGTGTAACTAAACTATTTGTAATTCATTTAGCTTTATGTAATATATCATCATAAATAACTCTAACGAAGCAAATTAAAAATTGTTTCAGAACTTAACAGTAATTAAAACATTAATAAAAATTTTAGACTAAACATTTGTTATCTATTGCTGTTTGGTAGAATATTAGTCATATCATTTATCCTATTTTTAAGTATTAATTCTGCAATCATAATATTTTATGTGAAGTGACATTGATAAAAAGATTGTGAAATATAACAATTCAGTATTATTCTTGAAGTTCTGATTGTAAATGGTGAGAAATTTGGTATGCTTTCCATGAGTTGAATCTGCTTTTTTGCCAAATATAAATGCTGCATGTAATTGACAATCATAAAAGTAAAGCATCTTTCATCAAAAATAATAAAAATTCTAAATATTTGAATATGTGTGAGATTATTGACTAAATTAAGTAAAATGAAAATTATAATAGTAATGAATAACAGTACTATTAAATACAAGTAAGAATAATATGGGATCTGATGGTTGAGTGATTAGCACTCTGGCTCTTGATGCCACAAGCTTCTGGTTCAAATCCTACAGGGCCATGTATATTTGCAGGGGTTCAGAATTCACTTTTAAATAGTAGATCATCAAATTAGCCCTTGTAAATAATAAATGACTGTAGTATGACAAGCCAAAGGGTTAGGTGTAGGGTTATCAACTCTATCCCATAAAGAGAAATGTTTAGAAATCTTAGTCAGAAAGAAAAAAAAAAAAACCAGACAAATCTCATCTTGGATACTAATGTCACAATGAGTATGGCTGCCAGAAACTGACTGAGACAGCCTTGGCCGGGTACCAGCTGCAGTGCTTGAGACGAAGAATAAAAATTGGAAACATTTAATCAAAACAAGCTGCGATTTTATGTTAATATTATCTCAAAAATATATCCAAGCAGTTGCCATACAATTTCAATTTTTTCATAATTGCTAAAAATAATTCTGATTTTGAGTACATACTGCTATATAAATGCTATCAAGTATGGATTTAAATGTTGTTAAACAGTAACCTATTACACCATCACTATTTACTACTCTGTATGCATTCAACCGTTTGTTTGTGGCATATAATTTCTGCGTCAATAAAATTATGTAGTTTGCAATGAAGTTTTCATGTCAAGCATTTTTCATTTCATCACTTTTATTAGCTTTACAGCATTTTTAAAACTATCACTTTTGTTGTGGATGTTTTCTTTGTGGATATAAACCATCAAAACCCATTGCTAATGTTCTTTTTCTTATTGTTAATAGACTTTAAACTATTTAATAACCCTTTTTCAATTTCATTTCTGTAATCATGTAATTTTAAATGTATTTATATATTTATTTACTGATTCATTAAGACTACATAATATATCACTTTGCAATATGTGAAAATTATTATTAAGTGATTATTAATTAAGAAAAATTCTAATTGATAGACTTTAAATTATTGATTATTTAGTCTGTTTCAATTTTGCAATTTCTTTTTTAAAATTTTTTTTATTTGACATGCTTTATATATATATTGTACTTTTTTTTCTCCCATCTGCTAGATGTTGTGCTTGTTGCTGTAAACCTCAAGCTATATTGTGGATGATAACTGTTGCGAGTGCCATACAGCTGCCCTAAAACATGTTACTGGTCTTTCTGACGAAGATCTCATTTTTGTATCTTTTCACAACCGAGTGTATGAAATTCCGTTCTATGTTGCTATCGACCACCAAACTTGTTCTGTTGTCGTATCCATTCGAGGCACTCTTTCTCTCTCCGACACCCTAACAGACTTGACTGCAGATTGCGACAAGCTCTTCACCGAGGGCTGCCCCCAAGGGCTATTCTGCCACAGAGGCATGCTGAGCTGCATTTTTGTGAAGAACAAGCTGGAAGAAAGCCACGCACTGAGTGATGCATTCGCACTCCATCAGAGCTATTCCCTTGCTATAACTGGTCACAGTCTTGGAGGCGGTACTGCTGCCCTCCTTGCAGTACTTCTACGCCTATCTATCCGAACCTTCGTTGTTATTCTTTTAGTCCACCTGGAGGATTGATGAGCCTTGAGGGGGTCAAGTACTCTGAGGATTTTATTATGTCTGTTGCTCTTGGAGATGACTTAGTGCCAAGATTGAGTGTGCCAAATGTTGAGGACATGAAAAGGAAGCTACTGAATTGCATTTTAGATTCTGAACAACCAAAAGTAATCCCACTTTCGTTTAATATTAGCCAATTTGATTATATTTTTTTAAAGGTTAAATTCATTTCATTATATTCCTAAACATTGTTTACTTTATATTTATCACAACTTTGATTTGCATTGACTAGTTTTCTCATAAATCTGTATTCTTATTTTGTAGATTTAGGTATATAATTTGTTTTATTATTTGTAGGAGAAAATTTCTCTTTTATTATCATGTGTAGGAACAATTTTTGTGTAATTACTGGCTTTTGTTATTATGTAAAAGTTTCTTTGCAAAAAAATATATATATATCATTATGGCATGTTTTTTTATACAATTTAAGTCATTATATAATTATTTGAGTCAGTTTTAACATTGAGTATCTCTGTTAATACATTGAAGAGAATTTTATAGTATGCCTTGAAGTATTTCTGGAGCAATAATAAAATTAAGTTTAACAGTTGTAAAAAGATATATATTCATTCTAAATTAAATCAATAATTTTTTTTTTTTTTTTTTTTGTCTATGCATTCAATAATCAATTAAGAAATATAAAAGTTTACTGTTAAAAATTAAAAAAAAAAAAAAAAAAAAAAATGACACTATAAAGTGGATTGCTGTTGAAATTTTCTTTTTAAAAAGCAAGTTTTCATTTACATGGTTGATTTAATTTTAATATCTATATCCCTGTGTTTTCCATGCAGTACAAAAATATTTCTTCATAAACTGTTTGATTGCATTGGGAAGAAGCAAACATCTCAGACTGATGGCAGCACAGCACCTTTGTCTCGTCCTCTGCTGGAAAACTTTGGTCAGACTAATTCTAGTGGAAACTACACTACAAACAGTTCCCAGGTAAAAATAATCTGTTATTATTCAGCTAATTTAATATTCCATGTGATTATTTATAGTTTTTAACCACAATTTTTCTTTTGCATGCATTGTTTTTAAAATATAATTTTTTTAATCATTTTTTGTACTACTTTTAAAAGTTATACATATATTGCATTTTATAACTCTTAGAAATTTTTTTTTTTTTTTTTTTTCAATTTTAAGCTATACATTTAATTTTATGCATATATATAGCTATATTGAGTATACAAAATGCAATATTTAAAGAGCTAAAAGATAATATAATTCATATTTCTTGTGAAAATTATTTTTAATGAGAAGCCTGTTTTCTATAATTTTTTCAGACGTGTAAAAATCATGTAACTCTTATGATATAATGGAAAAGATGTTGTATTTTTAAACCTAAAAAATCACCAAATATAGTTATTATTTAAATACATTATTTGATTTTATTTATTTAAAACTCTGTGTGTGTGTATATATATATATATATGTGTAGAACTTTAACAATCTTTTAAAAAAAAATTATACCCTCATTTTTATTATTTGTCTTTTTTCCCAGGAGGGTTCATCTGAGGGCAGCGTGAGTAGTGGGCAAACTGCAGTCCTTTCTAGGCATTCAGCAGCAGTTCCACTATACCTTCCAGGTCGTAGTACTACATTTGACACGCACTGATTCTGGGTATGTTTTTTGTGTGTTTTTAATATATCAATTTGTTTGTTAAAAATATTGCATAAATTTTGTAAATTAATAATTTGTTATCTCCATACTACTTAATTTGAATTACTAATCATATAATAATTAATCATATATCATTAGTAAAGCATCATATAACATCATTAGCCTTTTGAAGAACTTCACAGATTAAAAATTTTTTTAAGCCATTATCTGAAGAATGACTGGTTTTGAGGATAGGACTTTTAAGTGTAAATGCCTCACATTTTGATGTCCTGTGGGAGAAAACCCGGTAAACTCTCTCCAGGTAGTCTAACTATAGATGTGAGACTCTTTTACACATAATGTCACAATCTTTGTCAAGATTCCTTGTTTCTAAAAGCAATAACTATAATGTGATGCCAGCAGATTCAAACCTAAGCCCTCCCGCATGTTAACTGTGCACGTTGCCATTCATCCATGAGTTAGATATTAATCACCTTTAAATTATAAACAAAATTTAGTAAACTTTCTATTTTGTATATGAAAAACAAGAATTTTTTTTTTAATGAAAGAATCCTTTTTTCTTTTTAAAAAAAAAAAAAAATTCAATTGTTAGTTGTGAAATTGCATTTTGCATGGATTAAAATGAAAACTGTATATTCAAATTTATTTGATGCCTTTAATTATTCAGAAATAATATTGAATTTGATATCAGGGATTAATGTAAAACAATTTACATGGAAAACCAAATATATTAAATTGTCATGGCTGAAAGAAAATATTTATTTCAAGATTTTTTATGTATTGTATTATTTAATATGTTTTTATACATATTTTTGTTATTTAAAAAAAACTGTATTTACTTGCAAAATTAAAATGCTATGAAGCCAAAGTAATAAAGATTAGTATTAGGTTTTCTATTATCATGAATGATAAAATTTTGTGTTTAATATTTTTGTTGAACATAATTTGAAAATTTCTTCATTTCTCAGTGTTGAAAATTTTCTTAATGAAACTTACTAAAATAAAAAAATACAGAGCTTCATTGAAGATGACTCGTTATAAACTGTTAGATATCTGTTCATGTTTAATAGTTTATCAAACAATAAAAATGCAATATTTTTTTTTTTTTAATAAGTAACTAACAATAATAAGCTGTAGATTCAAAGTATTTTTTTAGCTTGTTCTTTAAAATGCAATTTAACTAATTTTAAAAAGTCTTTTGAAGATTAATAACAGATATTTATACTACGTTTTTTTAAATTTTATTTGTGATAAAATTCAAAAATAATACACTGCTCACCATCCAAAATGCAAAACTAAGAACAACAAAGAAATGACAAATGTCACAGCCAAATTTTTTTCAGAGAAAATGCGTAGTATCAGTGTTAATTGATTTGAAGGTGAAGAAGACATGAATATCAGTAAAAAGAGTATTTCCCTCTGCGACTATCAATAACTGCTGCTACATACTGAAGCATTGCATAAAAGAAGCTTTTTACATATGTTATTAAGGAATGGCAACCCATGTTTTCTCCACACATAGTCAAAATTCATCTGGTGTACCAATGGGTGCAGCATTCAAGCAGGTATTCTTCAATCATTAACCAGACATGTTCAATGGGTTCGATCTGTAGAACTAGATTTGATGACTTCAGATCTGAGATTTGGAGGCCAGTGTAACGTGCAATAGGGTGGGCTAAGAAGAAAATTTGAACACTGCATGCAACTTGCTATCCTGTGGAAACATGGCCACAGACAAGACCTGAAGTTTAGGAAGGAAAGCAGGCTGCCAAAAATCTCAAAAAGATTAGCATTGGTTGGTAAGTGCATCAGTAATAGTACTAAGGAATGTGGAATTCAATACCACCCAACACCTTTGGCTTGAGCACAGTTGGAAGTAGACTCTCTCCATTGTATATCTAAACTTTAATCCCAACCATCATGGTACTGCAGGCAGAAAGCGTGATTTGCCCAAAAAAGACATTGTCATGACATGTAGATATCTGGTGCACACCAGTTATTTCAAATGCAAATACCTATGATTTTAAAGTTAATGGTGAAAAGGAGACATTGAACGCCTACCAGACATCAAAACGATGTCGAGTTTGTTCGTGTGGACATCGATTTTTTGCTACAGAATGTATTTGTTGTACAATCGTTGTATTTGTAGTACATACCTATCTTCCATGGGAGTGGTCTTAGAGGCTGTTGCAATAGCTCCTATTGGTCCAGTACGTTCCATCCTGTGTCCACTGATTCCATATTCCCATATGACTGTTGTTTTGCTACATCAACATAATGACCAATTTTTTAGAAGGGTAGTTTGCAAACTTTGTTTGCAACGATTTTGTGATCTTGAAAACGTGCTCATGTTTTCTACAAACTGAGCTTGCGCAGACAAAAAATTGCATAAGACAACAATCCATTCTCATCAAAACTGTAATCTTTGCTCCCTTTTATATGTGGGTTGTAAGGGCGCTGCAGTCGCCTATGATATGCACTTGTCTGGAAAGTAATCATTTACATATTCCATCACTTTATACACATAAAGTAAATTTCATACTATTTGGATGCTTCCTTCATATTGTTGCATTTTAGATATCTAGCAGCATATTTACACTTTGTTGCATTCTTAATGTGATAGCTAAAAAATATAAAAAAAATTGGAAAATATTATTATGTGTTTAAAAAACTTTATTACAGAATTTTAAAATATTATTTTATATTTATAAGTGTCTAATTTCATTATTTTTTTCAGCTTTAATGGATGGGTCTCGGTTGACTACTTTAATCAAATAATAATTAGTCCCAAAAATGATATCGATCACCTGCCCAATGCTGTTATAATGCTCTGAGCAGTTGGTCAGTAAGCTCTGAATTTTTCCGTAACATATTTATTGATAATATTGAGGAAAAAGGTTTTAAGCGATAACTTTTAAAAGAAATAAATCACAGTACATTTTTGCCACTTCAAAAGTTTGTCTGATGGCCTAGTACTGCTCATGCATAATTAGTAGTGGAATGTGGAAATGATAATTGAGGCAAGTGTTTGTAAAATATCAAAAAAAGGACGACTTAAATTGTGTACAGATTTCAAAATACGTTTAAAAATTTGTTTTATTTTGTTTAAAAAAAAAAAAAGCATCTCATAAGAAAAATTTTAAAATTGGGTTTTTAAACAGAAATTTGAGTAAAAAAAAAGTAATATTTAATGACAAATTTTTGTTTTTTTTTTGATTATTCACACTTGCCTTAATATACCATAAGATATTTACTGGGCCATGTGTTTCATAAACATTGCCAATAATTATTTAATATTTTTTTAAGTTCTTCTAAATGCATTCATTAATTTTTTATCCCTGTTCCAACTATGTTGCTTATTTACATTGTGCTATAGTTTTTATATTATTGTAAAAATTAATTTATAATAACTTTGTTATATTTGTATTTGACATATAATGTTAATAAGTTGTTTGCTAAAATATACTTACCCATAGTTTTTTTGTTAATTTTCAAATTAGTATTTTAAATAATTTTATTTCATAACATTTTAAAAAATATAATTTAAAACAATCAACTTTAAAATGTAACCTTAGTTGCTTCATTATTCAAGGTGATAAAAATTTTTACATTTTATGACAATTTGCTTCATTTTTAAGTATGTTTTAAAATTATCTTAGATTTTACATTAATTATTATTTGTTTTTTGTTTTGTAGAGAATATTGTTGAATGTTAATTTAATTTTATAAAACTTGTGGAATTATTTAAATATAAATATTTATATAAATTAAAAAATGACTTATAATCAAAAGAGTGGAAATCGAAAAAAATCTTCTCAATCAAATATATTGTGTAGATATTTATAGAGTTTTTATTAGTTATAGATCTGTAATTTTTTAAATGAAAAATTTAAAAATTCCTAGTTTATCTAAATATTTAGAACATTTTAAATTTTTTTCAAATTATTCTGGTGAAAAGTGTGTTTATTTTAAACTGAAATTATTTTATTATGTATTATTTTATTATAAAAACTTTTCAAATTATTATTAATGATAAAAATATTTTTTACATTCCTTAGTAGTGAATTACTTTGTATGTGTTTGTATATTTTAGCATACAATGTGTATGTTTCCTCTACTTATTTTCTTAAGTGATATTGTGACTGTAATTTAATTTTATATTTTTTGTGTGATCTTAAAATCTAGTCACGATTTGTAGATTTTATTTAAAATTTTATATCTGTGTCGTTCTTTTGGGTCATTTCTTCAATTAATTGTTACTATTCCATATTTTCTATAAGGATGTAGTTATGTTTTTAAAAACTTGAATTTTTATTAGGTTACTTAATTTATATTTTTACATGATAAACATAATATCGAGATGTCTTTATTTATTGTGCTAAACGAATCTTGTAGAGTGAATGTTGTGTTTGTGATTTTTATGTGAAACAAGGTTTGAACTTGCATTGTATATAAAGACATGCTAACAGGTGGTAGAGTATTCTAAACTCATTCTGATTTATCTATGTAATATTCTTAAAAAAAAAAAAAAAAAAAAAAAAAACTTCTTTCTTTCATAGAGGTCCTATGGTCAAACCACCGATTGTGATGAAAGTTGAATTAAAAAAAAGAGAAGCATTGTAGGGGGAAGGAATGCTATTTGGAGGTTTTTAATTTTGCGATACAAAATAGTTTAAATTTTAATCATTCTAGAAAATTTGGATGGCACCTATTAAAGAAAAACTAGATGAAAAAATTCCTATTATACTTTTTCTTTTAAACGGCTGTGCTGCATATGTCACTCACCCTCTAACAGGCGACCTGAGAATATTGGCGCTTTCGCTGTGACCCTTTACAGGCTTCAGGTTTGAATCTGGCTGTGGTATGAATGTTTGTTGGTTTGGGATTCACGTTAAACTGTATGTAGGTCCCGGTCTAGTGCTTAAAGCGTGCAGCCCAGTCATGGGCGACAAACTGAAGCCTCTAGTGGCTGATTAGTCCATTTCTGGTCGGATGACTATAGATATCGGGTTTGTTTATTTATTTAGTGTAAAAATTTTGGTCTGTTGAAAGATGTTTTTATTTCTGTTTGAAATCACTGTTTATACTGTGCATCAAATGTTTTGCTGATAAAATTGTACATGTCTTCGTTTGGTTACGTCAGTTCATTGGTTTACGGTATAGATAAGCTACGATATCAGTGCTGTGCTCTCATCTTTCTTGGAAGTTCCGTCTTGTAAAAGGTTAAGGGATGAATTTAGTTTAACTTTTAATTTAAATCATGAAATATATATATAAATACATTCACTATTCTGAAACTGCCAGACTTATAACAGACATCCTTACATGAAGTGTGTAGTGAGGCTGAAAATGTTAAGAATATAACATCTTTCTTGTTATATAACACAAACTATTTTGCCTTTATTTCTTCAATTACTACGTTCTGCAGCTTGTGAATAATGGTTTTGTAGGGTTAGTCAAGTTCGTGGTATTTTGCTTAGTGTAGTTTCATAAACCTTTATATATAGTATTTATAATAATCTTAGTTATTAATTTGAACGACCATATAAAAAAAGTCTGACAAAGCTTTATTAATATATTAGCAATTAGTTCTAATAAAGAAAAAATTAAAAGAAATGCACAAATAGCGCTGCACATGTTTAGATTAGATAACCAAACAATGTCATTCGCCATTAATGGAATTGTTCCTTCATAATAATATATAAAATATCGAATATATATATATGTATATTTGCATATTTACCTTCGACGTCTTCGGAACTTTCCCATTGAATCTGTATTGAATTCGTCGTTGATTTTGAAACTTTCACTGTCGGACTCTTTGGAGGATCTACATTAAAAAAAGTTAGGTTAAGATACATTATATTCCTGCATTTTATTAATAAATAAAATTTTTTTAAATAAATTAAAAGTTAAATATTAATAAAGTGTAAAAATAGGAAACAAGTAACTATAACATTATAAATAAAGAAAACTAGCATAGCATTTAAATTACCAAATTTAGAAGTTTGAGAAACAATTTCGTCTGACTGAGGGCCAGGTCCCTTTTGAAGAATTGAATGCTTGAACGACGATATTATATTCAGTAGAACTCAACAAATTTGTTAATACACATTCATTTTCGAAGTCATCTGTAACTTTTAGCGTCTTGAATAAGTATTGCCTCCAGTTTTGGCGGCTTTATATCCCACATAATACCCTGTTATGGAACCACCACCATCACTTGCTACTTCTGGAGGCTGAAAATAAATAAATGCAGTTTTAAAAACAAATCATAAAAGAATTTCCTGCTATTTGTTTTCAGGGTACTTACGTATTAACGATACTTTGGCGACAGTTGCGCCAATAAAGAGCCCACGCGCCAACCGCAGCTACAGATTGGCGGTTTTTAAGTGGCGCCAATCTACACTTAAAATTTTTGTTCCAAATAATAAAATATATAAAACACTTCATTTAAAATCAAAACGATTTCAAAAAATTCAAAACACTTTATTTAAACACAAAGTAGTCAAACACACTTTATTTAAAAACAAAAGTAGTCAAACAGATTTCAGTGGAAAACAGGCCGCAATTATATGACACTTAAAAACCGCCAATTCTGCGTTAATGCGTAAGTACCGAAATTTTCATCTATTTTTATATAGTTTATTAAAAATAGAATTATTAATCCAAATTGTCCCTTGCATTAAATCAGGTATTTCATTTTATATTCAAAATTAAATAAATAAAGTCTTATCCACATTCTATTACTTGTATATTTGTATTGAAATATGATGCATATTATATTATTCAATATAGAAAAATTTCCCTAGATTGAACATCAGCTTACAATTCATATATGTAATGCGTA
>BPLR01002126.1:0-35557 GCA_021605095.1 Caerostris extrusa
ATCTGCAGAGAATCAAAACAAATTTGTCGACTGCAATTCCTCATCAGCACAAAATTTATATTTATGGAAGAAATACTTTGTATTAGATCGAATTATAAATAAATTATGTACGAGATAATTATAATATAATATATAAGCTAGAATAAAGGACCAGATTGTGTATTATAAATATATATAACTCGGAATCAAATCTGGCTATTGAATAAGGCTTATAATTAAGGTCATTAATTGCATTACTAAATAAAGATTGATATTTATAAATGAAAATTAGGCGTTATTATTTTCATTTTCATTTTATTCATATTTAAAATTTATTACGGAATCAAAACAAATATAAAAATTGCAATTCCTGATTAATAAAATATATACATAATATATCGGGCCGCATATCTATCTATCGATCTATATCTATGTCTATCTACCTATACGTATATGTCATATATATATATATATATAACACATATAATATACATATATAAGGTGAATGATTTGTTCATTACATTCATGATAGCCTGCCTGATTTATATATATTTTCTACATGTGATGCAAGCTTTTCGAAATTGTACATAAATTCTGCACTCTGCCTTATTTGAAGAAAACTTGAGAGGTTCACACCATGCCATAAACTGCGCTCGAAGTGAGTCCCGTGCACTGAACGCAAATATCAATAACTGTCATCGGCAATAGACAACAATGAAATCGTAAAGTACACTTTTGTTCCTAAGCGGGACTTTGCAGCTCAAAACGCTAAAATATGCTACCATTTGACTAAGCAATTGCGTTGCCATTTTTTGAGAACTGTTTTTGGGAATTTTTGATATGTATTACTTTCAGATATCGAACAAAAAGTAGGTGCATGGCCAAAGAAACGCTTTGGGACAGAGACTGATTAGTTTATGCATTTTCATAAAAGATGCAGAAGTTCACACATGTCTCATTCTTGCAGATATTTTTATTTATAATACTTAAACGTATTAAAAAAAGTCTAATAATAAAAAATATATATACAACTATATATATATTCTAGTCGTTCAAAAAAGTACAGGCGGTCCCCATGATGGCCGCCAGATTGTAATGTTATCACTGTTTGTTGCGGCGCTGCTGGATTGTAGTGGGCTTGAGGTTGTGGAAGCACACAAGTTTGAGAACTCACAGCTTTATTTACGCCAGTACAATCACCACACACACACACAATTCAAAACATTTATACAACATTAATAATATATCATATTATAACAAATTTAAAAATATATTCTATACATTCGTAGAAGGATTCCACTTCTAAGATAAAAATAGAGATATTTCCTTTCGAATAGGCGTAAACAGCAATACGTGGCAGAGAAGGAGATTAAAAAAATTAAGCATCCCTTTCTAGCAGACCTGGAAGTTCCGTAAAGCTAGTACAGAATAGATGACGAAAATGTGGCTGTGTCAATTGAGGCATTCCCTATTCTTTAGACTCTTCTATTTGGATATTCCTGATTTTGTATGGTTTTTAATAGCTTGTGTCATTCTCTTGGCTATTTCTTTTTTTATATTTCCGATTTTGTATGGTGGTTTTTTAATGTGGTTTAATTCTCCGAGCTTCCAGGTATTCTGCTTGGATATTCTGATTTTATATGGTTCTCAATGCAGTTTCATTCTCCTTGGCCACTGTTTGGATATCTCTATTTTTGTGTGGTCTTTCTGGACTGCTAAGCTTAATTCCGACAGCAATTCCACTTGGGGATTTCTGTTTGTACGTATAGACTTTCATTGGGGTTTTATTCTGATAACAATTCTATTTTAACATTCTGATTTTTATATTGTTTTTAAATGCTGGTTTCAATTCTCTAAGCAACTCAATTTGGGCATTCTGATTTTGTTTGGTTTTTCGCTGAGGTTTTAGTCTCTCTTGCACCAATTTCTATATGTGTTTGTGTTATATGTTTAATTTTCTGTTTCAACATTCTGATTTTTACATGATTTATAGTGTGATGTACTCTATCGAGCCTTTGTCGCAGGCGTGCATGAAATTCGATATCAGTGATAAAAGACAGTGCAATACACTCTTAAATTACCTTTAAAAATCTGTATTTTTATGTTGCTATTTCTTATTTATTAAAAACATATATATTTTTTATATAAGACCAAGTTCAAAGAGGGCTGCAATATTTTTGGCACAGCAAGAACTATATCTTTTTCCTTAATTTCAAAAATTATATATATAGTTTTACATTTCATTTTTATAAAATTAATCTCTAATTGAAAGTTAAAGAATTGATTTAAAACATGATGAAGTTAGGTTACAAGAGATTAAGTTACAATAATTTAATATAACTTTAACAGAGGTTATTGCACAATTAAATGTTAACAGAGACTAAAATAAAAGAAAAAATTATTTGTTTAATAAAATTATATTAGGCTTTTCATTTTAAAAATAGAAACATTTAAGCTTTTTGAAAATATAGAGAGTAAATTCAATACGATTGATTAAAACAATTATGCTGTTAACATTGTGGAGATAGCATATTTCAACAACAGGTGATGACGAGTGTGATTATCTGCTAGAATAAAAATGGAAATGATATGAGCTTAATTCCTATTGTTGGCGCAAGTAGTGTTGAGTTGTGTGAAAAACTGAGGCAGCGTGAATTAATTTCTTCTTCTCTCGATATAAATTATATATGCACATAAATTTTCAAATGTGCAAAAAAAAAAAATATAAAGAAAAAAAATTTTTATTTTATCATTTCAATCCATTAGTGGATGATATTTATTTACAACAAAATTTCCTTTATTTTTACACCATTTAATAAATTGCATTTAAGTTTTTTTAGTTACACGAACATTAAATATATTTTATCGATTAATTTAATGAATCGTTTGCAAACCAAAAGTAAATAATTTTTAACGAATGAATAAATTTTAGAAGCAAACGATTATGAATTTCTTTCAATTTAATTCTCCTTTTTGTAAATGAAAATAATAATTCAACTTAAAATGTTCTTTTTGTTGTGAAAATTGAATTAGCAAGTATAAACTGAATAAAAGTAAAGGAAAGTCTAAAAAGGATAAAAAGTATTTAATTGATGATAAATTTTATCTTTTTTTTTTTTAAGCAAGCAACTCATTTTTTATTTTATTCTGTTATGCTTTTTAGAAATATGTTTTGCATGGCTTAAACTTATTTTTAACGTTAAATGTCAATTATAAATAAATACAGTGACGAACATGCAGGGCTGGATTTTCCTATAGGCTAACTAGGCTTCAGCTTAGGGCCTCAAGATCAAGAGGGGCCTACATTCAAATTGTTAGAATAATTAGAATCACACTATTCTAAAAACAGTAAACACTAAAACACTGAATCGAAAATAAGGAGAAATTAAGAAATAAATTTATCTGAATTGAATTTGCTTTTAATCTTTAATGTATTGAATATATTGAATTTAATTTGATAGAAAATAGATAATTTTTATTGCATATTTTATTTTTGTAGTCAAAGATATTTATTATTTGAATTTTGTTTCTTTGTAAATGTTGTGTGTAATGTTTGATTTGTTATTGTAACGAGTACTATATTGCTGAGAATAAATGTCCAAAATAAGTGTTCTCGACTTTTTATTTATTTTTTATCCGTGCCACATTTTTTATAAAGATTACTACCCATCACAACACGTTTCATTTAACATATTGATATATATCACAGTAATGATGTATTTTATTCTCTCTTGTATTTTACAAACTTAAAAATGGGAGGTGAAAGGGCCTCATGTGGAATAGCTCAGGCCTCTTTTCATCATCAAAAATCTGGCCCTGCATACATGAGTAACAAGTGTTTATGTAAAATACTCATTCTAAAAATACCAAAACTGTATTGGGAAATATTTTTCGAATCACATCAAAAAAAAAATATCCCATAAATTTTTTAACAAATTCATGAGTAATTAAAACTGCGAATTTCCTGCGAAAATCTAGATAATGAGTCACTATCTGAAAAAATGCTGAACATTTTATGAATCGTAAAAGCAGCATCCAATATTTGCGCAGAGTCGTTCATAAAACGAAAATCGCTAAAAGATGAAATCGTGATACAGGATATTTCCTTAAATATTTACACGTTGTCTATTTCACTTAAATCGTAACACAGTCATTTTTGCGTAAAAATTACAGGGTGGAAAACTTTAAACGCTATCGAATAAATGTTTTGGATAATTTTATACTTTTTTTATTTAAATCTATAATTTTTCCTGTACGTAATTATAAATCTTTGCATAAATATTCGTGAATAAAGATTCATCATTTAATTTGTTGATTACTTGATTACCATTACAAGAATTCCTGTAAAAAATAGTTTTCATTAAAAAATATATTAATTGTTTTAAATTTCAATTTAAAAATAGCCATTAAAAATTAATTTTGGTTTGACTTTCATACATGGAAAATAAAATTTTATTTCGCGTGTTTTTTTTTTACGGAAAAAATGCACGAATTGAAAGAACAAATTTCTAAAGTGTATATGCTGTAGAAACTGGCATTATATACTAAAAATACATTTAAAATCACATAACTGACAAAATAGAAGTTTTTCTCTAGTGAGTGAATTTTTTTATTTTTTTATTTATATTCATTGAGAAATTTTCATGATTTAGAATAGCAAAAAAAAAAAAAAAATTTTATCGAAGTTGCAGAAATTTCTTTACAACTTACAAAAAAACATTCTCTTTTACATTTCAGACTATATTTTTCTGTAACTATGTAGCGAATTATTTAGAATAGCAACTTCTATTTAGCAAATAATTTTCCCGGAACATTTTTTTTTATTATTTATAAGAAGCATTTTTTCATTCAAAAAGTTTTTTTAAATATGTAAGGAGAATGTTTTTTATTATTATTTTTATTATTTAGATTGCCAACTTTTATTCAGCAAACGATTTCATATAAAAATTTTCTGTAGTATTCCTAAAAACATTTTTCTTTCAACATAACTTTTTTTGAAGTTATTTAAAGCCAGAATTTCGAATGATTTCGAACGTCTTTCATTTAGCAAACGATATCAATAAATACTTTTATGAACCACTATCGTAGCTTCTAAGAGAATGAAAGAATATTCTGAAACATTTTTCTTTCAACATAAGTTTTTTTTTTAAATTTATTTAGCCAGAATTTCGAATGATTTAGAACACTTTTTATTTAGCAAACGATTTCAATAAATTAGTAGTTTCTATTAGAATAAAAGAATTTTTACAAGGCTTTGTTAACGTAAAAGAAAAAAAAGGAAAAGTGGAAGTATTCTGAGTGAAAAGAAAACGATTAAATAAAAACCCGAATTATTCTTATCTTGGCAATTATGATATTCTTTTTCAAAAAAATCGGTTATAGAGGTAGAAATTTCATAGGTGAATAATCATGATTTGAAAATAAGATTATATCGGTATTGATAATTTCTTTTGAATTCAATTGGTTGAGACAACACTTGAAAGGGTTGGGGGCGGGTACAAAAGTGAAAGTCTAGTAGAAGAGGGGGAAGAATTCCTACAGATCAGGGAGGGGTGACCGCTGTGCGCATGCGAGTGTGCCTAATCGGCAAAGGAAAAGCGCATTTCCGATGGAACTCTTTTTTTTTTTTTCTTCTTTTTACCCAAATCATCCCTAGCAGTGAAGCATTCCATCGAAATCGTCATTTTTGGGCCCAAAACTACCGTTCCTTTGCGGCCGACAACGACCGAAGCCAAGGACTCAGACGATTTTTACGGCGAGAAATTAAGGAGGTAGGGGGTAGATTTGTCGAAGGGTTACGATCGGTGGAAAAGGAGTAATGGCTGCAAAGAAGCGCACGTGCGTATAACACTATTTTAGAATGCAGAACTGAATTCAGTTCACTTACAACTCGTTTAAACATAGATTTCTAGTTTCTTAAAAAAAAAAAAAAAAAGATTTTCGCATTTTTTTTATTTAATTAATTGCCTAGGGTACAGCAAAATAGTAATAATAAATTACTTTTAAATTACCAGCAACAGCAAAAAAAAAAATTATGACTTATGACAAAAAAGGAATTAAGTATTTTATTTTACATTCTACTGCAAATATAATTGTTTAGAAAAAAATTAAATAAAAATTAGTCATATTTTAACTGATAGTATTGTTTTTTTAAATTCTTAGCTTTTTAATTGGCGATTCAGTATCCTTTACATAAATTTCAGCAGCAACAATTGCATCTAAATCAATCGAATTTAAAATTATTCACAGCTTGGCATTCGAACACACATAAAATAAATAAATAAAGATTGCAAAAATAATTTTTCACATTTTAAAAATTAAAAAAAATTAATAAATGTAAAGAATAAAAAAATTACGAGATTAATAAGTTTCTTCGAAATATTGCTTAAAAATATTCATTATTTAAAAATTATTATCGATGTAAATAAGAATGGATATTAAATTCGATGCAAAATATTTCATATTTGGTAATAATTGAATTGTGTTCATAATGCTTTTTAAAACAAATCGTACACATACAAATCAAGTTTTTCTAAAATTAAAAAAAAATTACAAAATATATTTGCTCTATTGAAAAAAATTGCATCTTATAGTTATAAATGAAGTTGCCTAAAAAAAATTAAAGGTGTGTTTAGGAAATGTAACATTTTTTTAAAAAAATTTGTTTTAAATATTTGTTAAAACTTGAGCCGAATATCAAACGATAATTTGTAGCATTTCATAAATATTGTAAAAAATAATAATGCGTTAATTAAAATTAAAAAATAAAATAATTAATAGTTAAACAAAAAAAATAATTTTTTTACTTTTGAATATTTGAAATAGTAATATGAAATATTTTTAAAAATGGCTAACTAACAAATGAAAAATATAATATTTAGAAGTCGTCGATTTCAGAATTGTTTTTGCTTTGTTAAAAACGAAAACAATTAAAATCATTCGAACGTTGAATACCAAACGATAATTTGTAGCATTTCATAAATATTGCAAAAAAAATATAATAATAATGCTTTAAATAAAACTAAAAAGAAAATAATTAATTCTTAAACAAGAAAAATTATTTTTTACTTTCTTACATCAAATATTTGAAATAGTAATAGTTAGCCATTTTTAAGAATGTTTCATAACAAATGAAAAATATAAGATTTAGAAGTGGCCGATTTCAGAATTTTTTTTTCTTTGTTAAAAATAAAAACAATTAAAATCATTCGAACGTTGAATATCAAAACGATATTTTTGTAACATTTCATAAATATTGCAAAAAAAAAAATATATATATATATAATAATAATGCGTTTATTAAAATTAAAAAAAGAAAATAATTAAATAATTTGAAACAGTAATACGAAACATTCTTAAAAATGGCTAACTGACAAATGAAAAACATAATATTTAGAAGTCGTCGATTTCAAAAA
Organism: Caerostris extrusa; assembly: GCA_021605095.1. Classification (NCBI taxonomy): domain Eukaryota; kingdom Metazoa; phylum Arthropoda; class Arachnida; order Araneae; family Araneidae; genus Caerostris; species Caerostris extrusa. The sequence continues at coordinate 7,395 of BPLR01002126.1, forward strand.
ATTTTTAACCTCAAAATTAGAACTTGCGCAGTGTGCCAGCTTTTTCCTTTCCCGACACATTGAACGGAGTTACCCAGTCCAGCGTGACGTCACCAACCATATCGCACCTTCAAATCGAACAATTTCCAGTGGAAATTGGGGGATGGATATGGATGGTTTTAAGATTTGATTGGAAGGAAGTGGAAAGAGGGAAAGAGAGGAAAAGAGGTACAACTTTAACCGAAAAACTCTTTTTTTTTTTTCCAACTACTTATTATTCTCGGCGGGGGAGGTGAACTGACAGGATGTTTTTATATCTTTATTTTTGAAGATTAAGAGATTAGAAGAGATAAAAAAAATTGAAAAGGGTGATTTTTACCCAAATTTCGTTTGACCCATCTTCTTTAAATTCAGTTGGTTGATAAAAATTAACAGGTTGAATGGCGTTGACCAATGACAATGTGTTTTATAAATGACGTATGCTACAAAGATGATTCATCATTATCCGGATTTTAAAAATACATTGATCGATATCACTTATAAATCTCACTCATAAAAATCGTTTGGAGAAACATTTTTTTTTTTTTTAGAACTTCAGTCTGAAATAATTTTATTTTGATTTGCTAAATTTATTTTTTTATTGTACATAAATTATTTATAACATCTTCTAAATTTCATTTTTAATATGTATTCATTTTAATTCGTAAATAAAAATAAAGTTTTGCCTTTTTAATCAGTAAATTAAAATATTAATTATAAAATATAAATAAATATCAGCCAATAGTTAATTGAAAATAACAAGAAGAAAATCAATTAAAAAAATATCGTTTGCAGCAACTACTTCAGTTCGGAAAATTAAAAAAAAAAATGTGTTTGTTAAATTAAAATTCCGAAATTATTTAACTGTTTTTTAATTACAGATATAAATTTAAAATTTTATATTAAAATTAATTTAATTAAAAGTATAATTCAGACAAATGCACTAAATAAATACTTAACAAAAACTATAAAATGTAGTAATTGCCGTTTTCTAATCAGAAATTTAATCGGGTAGATTGTTTAACTTAACAACGTTTTTAAAATTAATGACAAAATTGGAACAAAAAATTATTTAATGTTTAGTAATTAGTGAACGTCATCACATACCAGAAGGCTCCATGGACTTGAAGTAAGCAAATTTCATTTGTCTTTCTAGCTCGCCAACTGCAAAATAAATAAATTAATTAATTAAATGCGAGATTTCACAAAGAAAAAAATCCTAATTTAATTCTCAAAAATTTTCGGCAACTTAGGAAAAAAATTCTTTTTTAAAATATGATTACTGTATGGTTTTTTTTTTTTTTTTTAAATAGAAAGATTTCGTCTACAAAAAATATAATACGTTAAAAGAAACCAACTAAAAAAGAATATATATATATATGTATACAAAGTAAGTTATATATATAAATATATATAGTATAAGAATAGTAATCATATATATATATATATAATTGATTGTTATTTCTGAACATTTATTAGTAAGTGTAGCGATATTAATTTTTTTTTCATATAAATAACGAATGATATACCAAATGTTTGTCTTTTGATCATAGTGACGCATATTTGAATTTTTTTTTATAATAAATTTTGCTCTTCAGAAGTGCAATATTTTTGTCGGCCCGACCTACAGTGCAAAGGAAAATTTGAAAACAAGTCTTTAATTTTTAAATAATATCGCCATTTTCATCTCTCTTTATTTATATTTATTTAACATAATATTTCTTTTCTTAATATCAGTGGGCATCGTGCTCCACTTACGAGTGTTATGAACAGCAACCGACAGAGGACACTGCCTTCTGGAAGGACTTTTAAAGGTAAGCTGTGCCACATTTACGTGTCGTATAGAATTCGCAAAAAACGCCCGTAAGACAGCTTGACTATCAATACTAGACGCTTTACACACATTGTTAAAATCACCCTCGAATCTCCTCGCTTCTGAAAGCAAGTGACTGTAATGGACGTCGGCAAGGGATACGAACTTCAGCTCTCCTGCGCATGTTGCCGCTATGCCACTAATCGGACACAACAGTTGTTTAGTCCGTCCGACAATTTTTGTAGATGCACAAAGACGTCATAATAATACAGCAAACGCTTATACCCTATTGACAATGCATTATTGTCCAGGGAGAAAACCACAAAAATTTAGCCATGACATAGTTATGTAAAGAAACGAAAGACCACCATGTAATAAGGTTTTGAATCCTCAATTTTCACCTTAACGTTTGCAAATAGGAAAGTGTTACTTGCAACCTACTACTACGAAATGTGTGTTAATCGAAACCATAAAAGGTTAACTATTCTAACCAATAAAGAACTTGTGCGTATTTCACAACGCACAGGTTCGCAAAAAGCCATTACAACTTCAATGAAAAAAAAAAAGTTGTGTCCTCAACATGATAAACACATTATCTGGTTTTAAATGCGGTGCAACATAAAATAACATGGTCTAACAAAGCCTTGTTGTATCAATGCTCTAGATCACATTTTTTTTAAACCAGGATCATCATCATCATATCCGAGGTGATATAAGAGAAAAAAATTGTCCTTATCTCTAGTTGAATATAGTATTTCCTTCTTATGTAAATGCGAACAAAAAAATATAGTTGTACTGTGTTTGTAAGCACGAATAGAAATAATGAATATTTTTATATCGCATAATAGTTGGTTCATTTAAAGGATATATTACTTACATTCGTTAGCCTTATAAGATATTATAACATCATTAAATCCGTTTACAGGCAGACTATTGTGTGACATAACCTTGACGCACTAAACGTAGCTAAAGTATTTGATGTTTTTAGTAATGAGTTTTAGTAAATTAACCATCAAATAGTGTAATCGGACATTTTCAATTTAATATCCAAGGACTGCATTGCTTTCTGGCACTCAGTGCCACAGGTTTCAGGTTCGTGTCCCGGCGGTGCCATGAATATTTGTAGTCTTTCAGAATTCACTTTAAACCGAAAGTCTCGGTCTGATATAACTTAGAGAGTTGGCTGTAGGGGTGATCTATAAAAAGAAAACATTTCCTGTTTCGGAATCTGCCAGTAGGCAGACGGCCTTGGCCCACCATGGGGCTGTAGTGCCAGGGAGTTAGTTAGTTAGACTACATTGCTATGTATCTTTTCATCAGTGTATTTATCAATCTTTATTTATACATAATTTTTTTTACTTTTTTTTTTTATTACATTTTCTTTTAATGAACCTATTTTATTAAGTAATTATTATCATTCAATGTGATGGTACTAACAATGATTACGTTTCTTCATGTTTCATCCCTGAACTTGCTGACCAGTTTATACTGAGTATATTACATGGTGCCACCGTGACGAACATTCACAGGAAATCCCGAGGTGGCAAAGAACGAAATCCCGAGGTGGCAAAGGACAAAATCCCGAGGAGGGAAAAGACAAAATCCCGAGGAGTTACTAAAAACTTAGGTTTTAATTACACAGAGGAAAATCCCGAGGAGGCAAAGGGAAAATTCGGAGGAGTTACTAAAGAGCTAGTTTTTGATTACACAGAGGGAAATCGAGGAGGCAACCAAGAAAATCCCGAGAAGTAACTAAAGGGTTAGGTTTTGATTGCAGAGAGAAATCCCGAGGTAGAAAAGGGTAAAATTCTGAGGAATTACTAAGGTTTTCATTACACAGAGAGAAATCCTGAGGAGGCAAATGAGAAAATCCCGAGGAGTTACTGAAGGACTAGGCTTTGATTACACAGAGTAGGGTATAGGGAGTATACGGCAGAAAAAATGATTGAGAAGATTCGATACACCTATAGAGATTTAAGTAAATGAATTGTTGATGAAATTGATAAGGTTCAGGATTGCGATGTGGTAACCACAAGAGCCTCATGATACAGATGTAACCAATGCAAGATTGTGGCAGCGTTTCTAAGTAACATTGACATATATTGTGAAAATGTCTGTCCGGCTACCAGGTAGAAGTTTGCCTTATATCTTTCTTCCATACAAAATGCAAGCGGATTCATTATTCTTGAAGATCTTCCTGGAACATGTCCCTTCCATAACGGGCAGTTTGAGGCATGCTACATGTGGCTTACATACATATTTGAGGTACAAAACATAAGGGGCCCGATGCATTAAAAAAAAAAAAATCCATCAGGTTGTTCCAGAACTTGTAATTTTATCGAAGATCTTAAAAAGAATCCGTGGTGGCCCTCACCATGGTCTGTGAAAACAAAAAAGGTTACGAACCCTTGCTTCACACCAATAATTGCAACTACAAAATAATAACAATAATAATAACAACAGAGAATGCAGTTTTTTATTAATATTTTTTGCAGCAATCTAATCCAATTGCAATTATCATTCTTTCCAAAGCTAGTCAAAGCAAAAAAAAAAAAAAATACCAACTACACTCAGAGAAAAAAAAAAAAAACTGTGGTTCGATTAATTACAAGAGTCATAAGTGAAGATTTCAGAGAGGGGGGGTGGAAGGAGAGGAATGACAACTGCATTCCACCTGCAGAAAGTATTACCAGCCTTAATTACACAGCTGAACAATGGAGACCGGCCCCTCGGGGCCTGTGAAGGGCCCGGGCAGGTGTAGGCCCCATACAGGTCTTAAAGGAACCTGTTCATTTAATCTAAATGTAAGTGAGCTGTATTGAATTCTTAATTGGATAGAAGAACGACCAGGCAGGTATCATCGGATCTCTCGCAGAGCTGAACCCACTCCTGTTGAGAGCGGGGCAGGTTTATTTTCACCTGCGCTACTTAAAAGCTAATTAAGTAGAGCTACTTTTAGAATGGATAGTAGCAGTGATCCGAATTTTATTATTTCATTGTTATGCGATTCATGGACAGCAACAGCAGGGATTATTGATTAAGGAATTGAGGTGAAATTAGTTCAAAGGCTAATTGCAGGCTAATCCAACTTTAAAGTTGTTAATATGCCTGATTGTGTGCAGATTAAAGTTTGACTTAAAAATTAACTTTGCATTTAGGGTCAAGTTCCTAAATTAATTAAGTACTACAGCGAATACTGAGTAGTGAACTTTATGGGAAAAAAAAAAAATGGAATTACAATCTTTTAATTTCGTGCGCCCTAATGAGTTAATTTTAAGCCCAGTCAAGGCAAAGTGCGCAACTAAAATGTAAAAAGAACTCAGGTTCGAGCCCGATGGCGGTGTTCATTGCAATCATTGGTTTTTGAAATGATAGAGGTCTAAATCGATTGTGATAAAGACTGGAAATCACCTTGCTTCAGCAGGCAGACTGTTTGGAAATTTTGCCGGATTTTTCGCCTTACGACAAGCAATTGTGAAGCAGTTCCCTTAAAAGTCCTTTCTGAAGCAAGTCGGTAACATACAGAATGGAACAATAAATAAATAAACAAATAAAAATAAATGAACACAAATTTTAAAAATATGAGCCGATATACAGGTTACCAATAAAATTTAGAAATTAATGTAAGAATAAAATACATAACAGCAATCTTAAACGAATAAAGGAAAATAATATCAGTAAGTCACATTCAAGCAATAAATTAATTATGTTCATCAAATATCGTTGAAAACTGAATAAACTACAGAATTACAAACGATTTAATAAAAAAAAAAGCACGTGAAAGAAATTTTAAAAAAATAAATAAAAAAAATTAAAAAACCTAAAACTGTAAAAACCCAAATAACTATAAAAAAAAAAAAAATAAATAAATTTTATAAAAAGGCACGTGAAAGTAATTTAACTTAACCAATAAAAATGATTCGTGAAAGAAATTTAAAAAAATAAATAAACCAATAAGAAACGTTGAAAGTGGTCCAGAACATTAGCAATATAAAAAAATTTTAAATTTTTAGATTAAAATTTTTTGATCTTTTAAATTTTCTAATTTTAAATTTATTTAAAAAATAATACTTCATTTCATTAAAAGTTACGGAAATTGAATATATCATATTAAAATAAACTATACAATGCCCAGCTATGTTCTGTCAATTGATATTATTTAAAATCTCATACCTTCCATTCTGTAGCGATTTTTTTTTTCCTCCTAATAAAATACTTCAAAACTAAAAATGTTTTATTTTCTGTATCCGAGCAACACCAGGTCATTTCTGTAAGGGATTTTATAAAAAAAAAATTTCATAAAATAATTTTCCTTTTTTCCAAACGTCGATAATAATATTTTTAAAGTAAGATGCAAACCAAAGAATAATGTAAACATTTTCGAAACTAAAAAGTTGGGAAAAAAAAAAACAAATGTTTTTTTTTTTTTAAATGATAAATGTATTGAAACATCGTCGCGTCGTTTTCAATAAGAATTATTTTTATATTCAAAAAGCATTTTGTTTTAAAATTTATTTGGAATGAAATCAATATCCATCTTTTCAATGACAATTATTTATCATAGTCATCACAAAAGCTATTGATCATAAACTTTCATAAACGATGATAATATCTATACATTGTTTAGTTTTTTCCGTTAAATCATCAAGATAGATAAGTACATATGTTACGAAGATATAAATATTAGTTACAAATTGATTTTTCTTGTAATGGAGTCGAAATTTGTTAGAATTTTTTAAATAAAATCTTAATCTCTCAAATATACAGTTAATATTTTTATTGCTACTAATAATAATAATAATAAGTAATAGTTTTGATCATTTTCACTATACAATTAAACCTCTTCGTCTAAAATTAAATCTAAAAAATTAAATTACGCGGAAAACATTTAAGTAATTTACGTGGATTAAAAGTTTATGTAGAATTAAATGAAAAATTTGAAAATTATATATACTAAAGCATATTAATTATTATTTCTCAGAAAATTTATTTAGCATTTCTGTTAAATTTTCAGAATTTTATTCAATTAAAGATTTTTTTTTCCTTTGAAATTTAGATTTTGAGGCTGATCGTGTAAAAGTAAACAAAAGTCGCATAAAGAAGTTGTTTTTGATTAATTTGAGTAATTTCGAATTCTTATTAAGAAAAATTTCCATGTATACGTGATATTATGTGATACGTAAAAGTGACTTCAGAATTATTTTACAAGTATTGCCATAGAGAGTTATAAAAAAAAAACAAGAGACACATTCCGGAATACATTTTTCTAACAAATAGAAAATAATATTACTTCAAAATCTTATTGGTAAACATGGACCAAAAGAAGAGTAACTTTAGAATATTTACGGACAAAATATTTCTTAGTCAAATAAAGTTATTTGTTAAGTTATAAATATATTTAATTCTCGCTTTTTTTTTTTTATTTATATATTTTTTCATTATTTATTTATTATTATTAATATTTTAAATGTCGTGGAAGTAATATTTCTGCTTAAAATGATTATGTAGTTAAAACAGTGCTATTTTAAAATATTTTTCTTTATTTATTTTTTTTCCCCGCACATCAATACAAAAAAAAAAAAAAAAAAAAAAAATTACATTGAGGCAAGTTTAAATTTGATTGTCTTGACAAATCTGGAATTCTAATTTGTCGTTTTAATTTAGTTTGTCGCTCTACGGTGATCTTGCGCACACAAGGGCTAAACAGATTGGGACCTATTGTTTAACGTGGATTCCGAATTACTCACTAACATCCATGCCACTGTCAGGATTCGAATATGAAGCCTGTGGTACCAAAGGCCAGAGAGTTAGCCAATTGGCCGCTTTTGTCGTTTTAGTCCTGAAAGATGAAATCCAATGTCGTGAATGTTCTCCCCTCTTTTTCCTTTTCAGCAAAACAGAATTATCTGAAATTTCCCATAATTTGGCAACACTGGAAAGAATGCACCCATTGTGTGACTGGGGTTAAATAGAATTCATGCAAGGAAATAATCGAACTAAAAGAGGGCTATTAGAACGAGAGAACTTGCTTAAATTCGAATGATTACCATCACTTAGCTTTGTATACTCGCTTTTACACAAAACGGAAGGGAAGAGAAATAAATTTCAATAAATAAACCTTTTTTTTTTAAGTGCCATTATAAACCTGCTACTTAAATGCTGCTACTTCTGACATGAAAAGCACCGGAAACCCAGTCTTGCATCTTTTAGGAAAGATTTCAAAGAAAGAAAGAAAATTTTAGGAAAGTTTGAAAAATTCTTTTGGCTATTGAATTTGATAACGTTTCTTGTAGAATTGGGAATACTTCATTCTTCATTTACGACGACATTTATCTTACTTTTGAATATTCGTTTTTAGAGATTCTTGAACAATTCATCCTTCATGAAGTTCTTGATCTATTCAACATTGCTATATTCATGTGGCTATTTTGAATTTTGTCATTCTTGTAGTATTCCAATCAATAGCTTCATATATCTCGTGCATTATTAAAAATTGGCATGTTCCTGAGTTTGTTCATCCGTTCTCGAATGTTCACACACGACAAGTTGAAATTTGCCGAGCAGATTTCTGTTGTTTTACATTGTTCTTTCTTTATTTTTTTCCTCCGTACATCATTACAAAAAAAAAGAAAAAAATTACATTGAGACAAGTTGAAATTTGATTGTCACGACAAATCTAGAATTTTCTTCATCCTTTAAGTCTTTAAAGACGAAATGAAAGTGACGCTGAAAATTCTTTCTTCTTTTTCCTTTACAGTGAATCTTCCCATAATTTGGCAACACTGGAAAAATGCACCCATTGTGTGACGTGGACTAAATAGAATTCCTGCAAGGAAATAATCGAACTAAAAGACGACTATTAGAACGAGAGAACTTTCTTGAATTCGAGTGATTACCATCAGTTAGCTTTGTATGAGTATACAAAGCTAACTGAAGCTTTTACACAAAAACGAAAGGGGAAGTGAAAAAATTCCAATAAATAACCCCTTTTTTTAAGTGCCTGCTACTTAAATGCTGCTACTTCTTCTAACATGAAAAGCATCAGAAACCGAGAAAGATTTACTATATGTTTATTGCCTCCATCTTTCACCAGTTTTAACGCTTTTATGACATCTTTTGTAGAGGTGTCCCCAAACCCAGTGGCGACGTCAAACGGCGACAATAGATAAAAAAGAAGGAAAAAAAAAAAAAAGCCGCCAAAGATGGCTCACCAATTGCCGTGTCCCGGGGTGGCGGTGTCTATTAATTTCCATGAGGTACAAATTGTTTCTGACGGGGTCTGCGAGCGTGATTGGCTCAAATTGTCCTCTTCCGGACCCATTTGGCGACGAAGGACACCGCGGCCTTCCGACATTCAGATTAGTAATCGGCACTTCCTCATCACAACCCCTTTGTCGAAAACCGTCTGTCCGCTTGCTTGTAAATACATAAAACTGTTTTGGATCGTTTGAGGGGGTGTCGGCGATGGGAAGTCCACCCCAACGGCTGGATTCGCCGTTCGCCAATGGTAGATTTGTTGGGAAGTGAAAGAACAGCCCGTGGGCAAAAATAAAATAAAATAAAGAATGCAGTAATGGATATTACTGTCAATTCTATTTCCCAAGTAAGATACGGACGATTTTCGGATCGATTCCCGAACTGCCTTTAATCAATTCATGCGGATCTGAGCTGCTTTAACTTTTAAGTCGAATGCTACGATGTGCACTTATATCAGGCGATCTGGCTATGAAAGTTTTCTTTCATTTTAATTTTAATCTCTTTTCATTAGGCATCATGTAATGGACATCTCATTGTACCAAAAGTTTTTTTTTTTTTTTCCATTCTCCTTGATTAATTGTCTTTAATCATAGTAGATGTTTTTCTAATTTTCTTTCTGTAATTTAATTATTTTTCTATTTTTTTTTAATCTAAGCAATTACATTTTATGCAAATTTTATTATCAATTCAAGGTGTGGAGGTTTAGTGGTACCTAACACCTCATCGGAACTCTGCAATCGGTACACCCGTTGCACAAGTAAGATACCAAATCAGCATTGCTAAATCGAGGGGAAATTTCCTCCCAAAAAAGAAAAATTTCCAAACAAATTCACAGGAATATAAGGTAGATATCGAAATGTTCAGCAGGATGGAGAAATTCTGCAATGGTCTTCTTCCAACATTTCATCCCTTATGGAACGTAATGAAAAATTTAAATTTTGAATTTCTCAAGTTTATTTTATTGTAACATTGAAGTTAAGTGCATGGAAGGGTTGGTATGAATTCAATAAAAAAAAGAAATAAAAAGGGAGGGGGATGCGAAGAAAGAAAAGAAACAGAAACAAGATATAATTTGAAAACTACAATACCTCTAAGAATTACAATTTTATATTTCTTCAGACCTATAAAATTAAAGGATGAAACAATAGATTGTATAGTATAGATATAAAGGATGCAATAAATATTATATTTATAAAAAATGCATATATATTCTTCATTAATTATACTACTACTACTTATTTTCTTCATTATCATACTATATGTGCTACTTAATTACAATTTCTAGTATGGAGTCCACTGTGGTATGCCAACATGTTTCTTATTATAATTGTCTTGCTGTCATTATTCCTAAAGGAAATCCCCATTCATTTTTTATGTGAGGGAAATTAGGATAACACTCACTCTGGTTGTTGGACATTAGCGTTGTTACCATTTCCTACGTTACTTTTTCCTTTATAGAAGAATCAACTATTACCAAAATACATTACAATCTACTGCTATTTTATGGGGTAAGAACCCAGCTAAGATTTAAAATACATTAATATTAGTAAGCGTAATTTAGATTATTTATTACAGGTTAGATTTAATATAGAAAAAAATTTTTTTTATACATATAATGATGTACAACATTATGTATATAAAAAATTAGATATATTTTACAAAGGCAAAATATAATAGTATCCCTATATTTATTTATGCACATTATTGAAACCGATTTGAATATTACTTGCTTAATTACTAAAAGAAAAAAAAACCCAATGCATTTAGTTTTCAATTTTTCATGACAGAAAAATTCAGTATTGTAAACGTAAAAAAACCACAGGTTTCGGGTCCAGGCGGTACTATGTATGTTTGTAGTGATTCGGAATCCACTTTAAACCGTTGGTGTCGATCTCATATGGCTGTTGGGCATAGGGCTGACAACACTACACCATAAAAAAGAAAAACATCTCCTGTCTCGTAAAATCAGCCCACCAAAAAAAAAATATATAAATAAATAATTTTTTTAAAAAATGTATGAAAATTTACAACATAAAAGCTTATACATACCAAAAGTATATTCAATAAATTTTATCTTCCTTTGTAAAAACCTCGTAGTTTAAAGATACTTTTCGATGAGAAAGGAAAAATGTAATATCGACACTATTTATTTACTTGTGCTCATTATTAAATATCAAGTTCGAATCCTGGCTGTGTCATGGATGTTTGTTAGTGGGTCGGAATCCACGTTAAACTGTAGATTCCGGTCTTATTAGCCTAAAGTGTGCAAAAAAAAAAAAAAAAAAATGATCGTAGAACAACAAACCAAACCAATCACAAAAATTAGCCCTAGTTTTCATGAAACTGATACACAATTTTTTTTAATCGCGCAAAGTTAGAAAAGTAATAGGAATAAAAAAAATTTTTTTTTCAATGTCTTTAAAGGTATTAACTGTAACTGTAGTTGGTATCTATCTTTGATGTACAATGCTCATATCATCGGCCACTTAGGCATCAAGGTCATCCAGGCGAGTTTTGGAACATTTAATACTGTGCACAGTTCTCCGAGTTGCGAATCAGGTTTCCTCTCCCCCCGCCCCAGAATAAAAAAAAAAAAAAAAAAAACTCAAGTAGTTAATTATCGTTTGGAAAAAGGTGTTGCATAAAAAGAATCTCCTCTGCTGCTGCCATTAGTTGAGTAACCCCTAATGGGTCAGTTCCAAGAAAGCGATAATCGTTTGGCAGCAGCAGCAGACGATTGCAGGGCGGCCGAGCGGGGTGTCATGTGCCAGCGAGCACCGGTTTCGTCACCGGAGCCAGACTTCCGCCCCCGACAAAAGCACCGTTTCGGGCTGAGTTGTCAGCCGCAGGAAGCTCCTAATTGAAAGGCCATCACTGGGTCGGTGGGTCAGAGAGAAAGTGCGCATCTTCATGGCTGGCGCAATCCTCCGGGGTTGCGACATCCCTTCCACCCCCCCTTTCATTTCAAGACCAGAATGAATGGAATAAAATATTCCAGAAAGATATTTTTCTCTTAGTTGCAACTGTGATAAAAGAAAAGACAGGGCTTAAGACTGTCCTTCAGGCGGGAGTTCTTTGTACAGTGGACAGCAAAATTTCTCAATAAGCTCTAAAATATGGTGAATCCTTTTGCTGCTCGGTTTTCGTCAATGGCGTTATTTTTATTTTGAGAAGTTTTGTCGATAAAGAATGGAAGGATTTTGATGAATTAAGAATAGATTGAAAAAAAAATCTTATATGCATTACATAATGTCATTGTAATATATCATATCCTTATGAGACTAGAGCAATCTCACTTGCAAAGTTGTCTTATAACTGTCTAAAATTTCAATATGCAAAAGCAATTAAAAGTAAATGAAATTAAAAAACTAGCAATAAATAAATTACTTGTAATTATCAAGCACTCTGAATGTTAAATATAACTGGTTTGGTTTGTCGCTCTATGGTCATTTTGCGCATACGAGGGCTAAAATGACCGGGACATACAGTTTAAAGTGGATTGCGAACCACTCACAAACATCCATAGCACCACCGGGTTTCGAGCTCGAAACCCGACGATGCTATGGTGGTATGCACCGGCGATACTAAGCGGCAGCGCCAGCCACGCGGCTATCTGTCCCCCAGATTTAACTAGAGTTTAAATTATAATAATACGCTTACGGATGCGATGGCTGCATTTAATTGGAGTTAAACTTAACGCTACTTTCATCTCTACCTAACGCTGAGGTCAAGTACCTCCGTTAAAAATTAAGCTCTAATAATAACGCTTTAATTACGAAGAATTAAATTTAACTTTGAATTAAAATTAACACTATTCCCAATGCCATCTGACTCAAAATTAGAGTAGCACCGTTAAAATCAACTGTTAATTCTTGCTTTCATCATCTGAGTGGTTCACCAGTTCGCGTCAAAGTAGTTAAATTACGTTAATATTAGCTATACTCCATTTTTCAACATATTATTGATTCGACTGCTAATGCGAGGAACATTTCCACTATTATAGGATGTTTAAGTATTGCAGAATGGACCTGATGAGATCATCACCATCATCATCAGTGGTGTAAAAGCAGATTTCGAGACAGGAGATGTTTTCTTTTTATGGGGTAGGTTTGTCAACACTACGCCCAACACATCCATATTAGACCATCCATATTACCGACGTTTTAAATTAGATTCCGGACCACTAAAAACATCCATGGCACCGTCGAGACTCGAACCCGAAATCTGTTGCACTGAGTGCAAGAGCGCTACTTACTCAGCCATCAGGCCCGGACCTAACGAGATACAAGTTAAAACGGAGGGGGCGAAGGAAATTAAGAAAAATTTATTAAGAAGTTTTTTATATTTATTTTTATTTTCATTATTTATTTATATTTATCATTAAATGATTGAGCAATTGTTGGGATAGCTGGAGTGGAATTTTGTGACGGAATTTGTTGATGATGCAAGTAAGCCAAGTTACTGCGACGAATGTAGAAGCGAAGATGTAGAACCCATTTTGTAGTTGTCTGAAAGAATTTACGTCTTTCATTACCATAAGCCAAGACGGTTTGTGCCAACGTGACAATGATTTGGAGGAGGAGTACGATTATGCTGTTGAATAAATTTCCGGATAACTTGGAGATATGTTCGACGTTGAGATCTTCGTGAATATCTGGTATACCGAGTAACATTTGCGATGATTCTTAGAATATTTTTTATTTGAAGCACTTGTATTCTGTTTCGATTGGTACTGGAAGACTATACCCAAAACCAGGGGTGGCCAACCCGCGAACGTTTTTCTGGACAGTGAGATTTATCACACTTTTGCAAAATATATATTTATTTTATAATGGCCAAAGTAGTGAAAGCCAATGTATTAAAAAAATACAATATGTGTGCATCCATCTATTCAAAATGAACTGCCGATATGATGAGAAAAAATTAACTTTGATTTTAAAATAACATTTTTGCGAATGTAGGACAGATATTACCTGTTTAATTTATGAGTTCGCAGAATAATTAAATTATATTCTGCCAACTCACGATGAGTGGCGAAACAAATATCGCACTAGTAAAATAAATATTTTTTAATGATTTTATTTCGTTTATATTAATATATTTTTTTATATTTCATTTTCAGTGTCGTATATTTCTTTACAATGTGCTTTTAGTATCATTATTATTATATTATCTATGTTTAAATAATAGTAAGGATAATAACAACAACTCGTTATGCTACAATTTTTCACTCCCAAAAAATGTCTATGGTGGGTCTAAATCTAATAGGGCGATTCATAATTTTATATGCGGCCCGCGACTTTGTGATGCATTTCCAAAATGGCCCGCAAGATTATTTGGGTTTTTCACCCTGATTTAAACATAAGGTCGCATACATTAGAATAGACGGGGAAGGGGACTTGCTTATTGAAAAGGACTGTGTATAAAGAAGTAATATTGATTACATTCCAATGAGGTGAATCTTCTTTCAAAATTTGTCTTTGATGCATTTCATACGACTTCTATAGATGAGTATGTTGTTTAAAGAGAGTCCAAGGAATTTTACTTTGACCTTACCTATCAGTGTTCATCGAAAAAGATGAGTGACCTTTCCTAAAATACGATGGTTCTGTATTTATTAGTATTGAAAGATTTTTTTTTCTTCTAATGCAGTTGGCAAATAGATCGCGATCTTTTAAAATACAACTGATTAGGGTAATCTGTCAGTAGGACAAATATGACACGAATATATTATCATATCTATTTAAAGGTGTATTGGTACCGGGGAACGAGTGTAACTTGATGGTAAGTCCAGGGTTCGAGTCCCTGTTCGCGAATAACAATGCCCCTGAACAATTAACAGGGAAAAAACCTTTCTTTTTATCACGATCCTGGTAGGACCGGGACCTACAAACATAGCGAATTCGAACCAATACAACATATTGTATTTATTTTATTCCCATGGGCAAAGCCATAATAATTTGACGTTGTGTTTAAGAAATAACAATTGAAATAAAAATAACCTGTGGTACCGAACGTCAGAGAGCTAGCAATTCGGCCATCTTTTACCCCTAGTATTGAAAGATGTACACCAAGTAATTAGATTTAAAAGGAAAGGAAATTATTCTACAAGATTGTCTAAAAAATAAAACGGGAAATTCCTTTTAATTATATTGGTGAACAAAAATTTTTAATTATCCACACCCCACTCGTAATGTAGTCATAATAAAATACAACTGATTAGAGCTTCGTAATCTAAGTCAGTAGGACAAATATGATACGAATATATCGAATATATCACATCTATTGTAAAAAGGTCAATTTTGGTATCTGATGAACGAGCCCGGATAGCTCAGTTGGTAGAGCGTTAGGCAGAATTTTTAACCTAACGGTCCAGGGTTCGCAGTCCCTGTTCGGGCGAATACTTTTTCTACCTCTTGATATTATATTTCGAAACAGAAAGCTAATACATATTTTCTATACGAACAATTAACAGGCTTTGTACAAAAAAAAACCTTTCTCTTTTTATCACGATATTTGGAATTATCAAGAGAAATGTTATCACAGTAAATAACATTTTTTATTGTTTGCTTAAAAAATTCATAAAAGCAAACTTGTGTATGATGGAAAGTATTTTAATGCTTTTTTTTATCTGTGCAGAAAAAGATTCCTTATATAATAAATAAAATTTATTATATTTCTATCTAATGAATTTGTAAAAGAATACAATATAAAAATTAATATCATTATTGAAACATAATTTTTTTTTTGAATATGTTTTGCTTACTGCTAACTTTTTCTGGAAAATTCGTAAATTATTTTTTTGTTTGCTTAAAAATTCATAAAAAAGCAAACTTGTTTATGATAATTAAATTACGTGAAAAAAAAAGGATATAATAAATAAAATTTATTATTATATTTCTATCATTTTTAATGTAATAGTCACTATCAAATAGAAAGATGCATTTAAATTATTGTCTTTTTTATTTATTTATTTATTTTCTTGTTTTTTTTTTTCTTCTTAACCTAAAATTCAAGATTTCTTGCGTGAATTTTGGGAAACACGAGATCTCATTTCTAGATTTGCATAGTTCAGGATTTCCAACTTATCCAGTGGGTCCCAAATTCATGCAAGATTTCTTGCATAAATTTTGGGACACCCTTTTATATATATATATATATATATATATATATATATATATAATCAGTTTCGTTTTGCTAATTTTTGATACAAATGAAACTCATTATATATTGAGTATTCGAATATTTTGCGCGCTTTTACCAAAATATTACACCAAAATTTTTTTAAAGTATCAAAATCAGAAATTAAGATACGATATCAGAATTATAGAACGAAGATAAAAAATAATTTTTAAATCATTATTTCGCTGATTACAACTAGATTTACACTACACAGGTCGATTACAACTGTGAGGATGCGTGGAGATAGTTACTGCAATTAAGGAAAACGATGATAAAAGCTATGCTCTATCAATATATCACACTCATTTTTAAAAAAGCATTTGCAATTGTGAGAGAAGTTTTATCTACGTTAATAAAATTACTGAGGAATATATAAAAAAAAATTATTGTTGTACATTTATTGGTTGGTTTTAATACAATCAAGAAATGTTCAGACCGAAGTAAGTAAAGATTTTAACAAGTAAAATTTTTTATACATTACTTTTTTTTTTTTGTGAATGTATTTGCAACAGCATTAATATGCATGCCAGCGTATGATGTGACGTCAACGATAAAGAGCCAATAAAGTATCAGTGCATGGGTATAACTGTGCCGCCTTCAATTGGTACTATATATTGAGTGTGTCTGCTGGTATTGGAATGTTAGAAGCTAATTGTAAAAAATATGTGGGAATGTATTTTGATGAGCGTAATATGAGTTGTAGACACAAGAGCCTGAATGGCCGAGTGTCTGGCGCTCGGATGTCACAGGTTTCGGGTTCGAGTCCCGACGGTGCCATGGATGTTTGTAGTGGTTCAGAATCCACTTTAAGCCTAGGTCTTAATCCCCTTTAAGCCATCACAAGCTCAATCACACCTCTTCTCACCCACATCATTCCCAAACTATAAAGGGGCAACTTAGCTCTAGGCAGATTGATGTGGTGTGGTGTAGTAGTAGTTTCAAAAGTAAGTCGCCTTCTGGGATAAATCCGTTTCTACGGCGGGGAAATAACTATCAGCATTGGCAGTAAAAGTGACAACAAATATAACTCTATGAATTCAATAAAATCAGTAACCCGCATTCAACGTAGTCCCGCATCTACCGTTTCCTCATAATACCTCGCAAGAAACGACAAATCCAGGTTCAAACACTATTACTGTTTATCTAGGCCAGGGTTCTCCAAACTTTTCACCCTTCGGGCCATATTGCTTATTCCAGTAAGTACCAAGGGCCAAAACCATTTTAATTTTTCTGCCGTTATGTATGATTTCTAGACTAGTCGCCGAGTACATACTCTGAGGGAGCAGGTTTATGTTCGATTCAGGATATATACATTCAAACATCGATATACATACTCTTTACCCCAACATAACTACCGAGGGTAACCGCGGGATGTTCACTAGTGTGTTCATGTTAGTGGGATTCATTTCAACTATTTGTTAGTTGTTATGCTTGAGTTACATTTTCTGAGTATTATGCTTGTCATTAAGCTTTACGTGGCAAATAAATAAAACCAAGTTTGTCATTAGGCATGAAAAAAAAAAAAATATAAATAAAAAAAAAACAATAAGCTATTCGCCGTCGCGGGCCGGATTGATGACACTGGCGGGCCGGATTTGGCCCGCGGGCCGTAGTTTGGAGACCCCCCTGATCTAGGCCGTCAAGGTAAGTTTTCCTAGTCCAGTGTTCCCCCTGTTCCATCTCAACAAGACGTCGAATCCACAAAGCAACTTTTACTGCTAAAAAGAATGCGTAATCGAAATAAATTTCAACCCCAAAGGTCCACAGCAATAACAGCAGAACAATCGCTCCTTCCACTGCTGCTTACACACCTGCAACAGGTTGTAGGGGAGGGGTTGACTGCGGGAGATCATCGCTATTGGAGAGACCAGAGAAAAAAAGATTACAGGGGGTGAGCAGTATCGCTCTTTTTTATTATCGTCTGCGGTGATTGAGCGAGGGTCTAATTATTGGAAGCTATCAATAGCATTGTTCTTATATCAATGATTTTTTTTTTTTTTAATGTTGAGGCACATAAAAATGCGTAATCAAAATTTTATACTGTATTTCTTGAAAAAGAGATTACCTTTTTAATTAATTTGTGAGAAAAATATAAGTAATTGTTTTAACGAATTAAAAAAATATATTCTGAGATTAATTTATATTTACTCTGATGTGATATTCAAAAATATTCATATTTATTATTTTCCTCTACTTTTAATGCGGCCTGGTGGCCAAGTGGCTAGCGCTCTGGCGTTTGGTATCCCAGGCTACAAGTTCGAATCCTGACGTTGGCATGGATGTTGGTGATGGCATGGAGGGTTTGTGATTCACATCAAACTGTAAGTCTTTGTCTAATTAGCGCAAAGTGTACACAAGATGAAACGTAGAGCGACAAACCAAACCTCTACTTTAATATTAGATTTAATTAAATATTAATAGCTACTTTAAATAACTCGTGGAAGATTGTATTTTTGATACAAGTTTCTTGAATATTATAACCTAAATGAAGGGAAAATTATACGTAGTAACTCAATTATTTAAAAAAACATCTTCGTTCCTTACAATTTTTTAGAGTATTTTACTTTTAAAAACAATCTAAAATTGATTCCAATCTAGATCAAAACATCAGCCATTCAGAAGTCTCATCTCATATCTGTTTTCTGATTGGTTGAAGTTTTGCGTTGTTTGATTTTAGTATCTGGACGCGCATTTCATGAAAATAATTCAGTAAATATAATTTAGAAATCATTCATTAATGCACCATTTTTTATTTACTTAATTTTTTTGCAGTAGCTAGATCTTGAAATTTTTCTATTTTTAAATAATCTTGTGGCATGGATGTTTGCGAGTGGTTCGAAATTCACTTTAAACTGTGGGTTTCGGTCTAATTAGCCCAGTGTGCACAAAATGACCGTAGAGTGGCAAACCTGAATTTTAACAAATGATCTTCGGTAGGAAATTTGCATTTAAACTTTATACTGACGTCTGTCTTTATCAAAAAATATGGAGGTCTGAAGAAAATAATTAATGTCGAAAAGAAAATCTAAATTTTCCGCCTTCTGTGAGAAAACACAGTTCACTCAGTTAATGTAGGAAAATGGTTCGTCGCTCTACGTTCATTTTATGCACACTTTGGGCTAATTAGACCAGGACCTATAGCTTAATGTGGATTCCGAACCATTCACAAACATCCCTGCCACCGCCAGGATTCGAACCTGAAGAAGCCTGTAGTACAAAGGCCAAAGCTCTTGCCAATTGACCGTCAGGCAGCGATATAAGTTTGGTTTGGTTTATTGCTCTACGTTCATCTTGTGCACACGAGGGCTAAACAGACCGGAAACTACAATTTAAAGTGGATTCCGAACCCTGACAAACATCCATGCCACCGACAAGAATCGAACCTGTCGTCTGTGGTATCAAAGGTCCCGCGATATAGGAAAATGACCAAAATATATTACTGTTCCTTTGATACTACAAAGTTGAAGAAGATTCAATAATCTATTTTTATGCAAACCTGTCTGCACTCAACAACACATAAAAAGAGACATCCCAATAAAACTTTTAGAATGCTCAGGTAAAAAAAAAAAAAGAACTTTTCTTGAAAAATGGAATGTGCCATCAATAAATCGTGTGTAGGGGCCACGATTCGGCAAACGATAGCTTCCTGCAGACACCTGCAATCGAAGCGTGGTGGCCAGAGGGGATTTATCGAACATCTCGGGGAGGGGGCACGGAACCGCGGGGTGTGATACAAAAACAACATCGCTACTGTATCAAAAAAAAAAAAAAAGAATAAAAAAAAAGCGAGGCGGGTCACTTGCAAGGGATGGGCCGCAGGTGCACGGAAAACGTTCTTCAATGAAAAGAATGCAATGTCCGGGGGATGGGGGTATCTTTGGAAGAGGGTGGGGATGGAACATTTGCGGGTAATTAGGAAATAAAGTCTTTGTTCTTGCTGAGAACCCACACGAGGTGGCTTGGTTCGGGTGAGGTTGCCAGATTCACAAAATGAAAAAAGAACGTTTTCAAATATGAATTTTATTTTAACACTTCGACTTGACTTGACTTTTGAGATTTATGCTGTTATCTCAATTTATTTACTCTTCAGAAGAAAAGAAAAAAAAAAAAAAAAGAAAAAAATAGTACTAAGAAAATTTTTAGATAATCAGTGGACTTCTCTAACACTTCGAAAAATAATGGTGAGGAAATTTATTTTGTTATTCGAGATTTACACTGTTGCCAGAATATTCGTGAAATGTGAAAGATTCAACAGACGATTTTAATGCGTAATATTCTGAAATTGAATGAAATAAAGCAGCATATTTATTAGAGCGTTTGGAGGATAGCATGTTGGGTTTCCGAATAGGGTGGAGATCGATTCGAAACCAGAGAAATGAAGCTGAACCGAAAGGTTCCATGTTTATGCTGGGAACATGCTCGATAAATGCGTAGACCAGAATGTCCTCCCATTGAACTTATAGGTTTGATTTGTTGTCCAACGGTCATTTTGTGCACACTTTGGGCTAGACCGGGACATACATTTAATGTGGATTCCGAACCACTCACAAATATCCATGCCACCGCCAGGATTCGAACCTCAAGCCTGTGGTACCAAAGGTCAGAGCGCTAGCCAATTGATTGAACTTACAGAGGAGAAAAATGCCGCCGATATCCCCTCGCCAAAGAGTTGCCAATAAAAAAAAAAAATCATATTATAATGTTGCATACACTCAACGTTTATGCATATCTATACATTTGCTGTACATTTATTCTAACATTAATACATGAATAGCCCATTAATAGGTGATGAAGGAAGAACATTGTCTTTAGGGAGATCTCTTAAGATAAATAACTACTACTACTACTACACCACACACCACTGTGCCTAGAGCTGAGTTGTCCCTTTACAGTTTGGGAATGATAAGTCTGATTGGGCTCTGTGACGCTCTACTGTCATATGTGACCGGGACCTACTGTTTAAAATGGATTCAAGAACCACTACAAACATCCATGGCACCGCCGGGACTCGAACCCGAAACCTGTGGTACCGAATACCAGAGCGCTAGCCACTCGGCCATCAGTTCAACTGTTAAATAACTACCCCCTTGCATGGGAGAAAATCAGGTAAAAAATCAGGTAAAATCATGCATTCATGCATGATTATGGACAAAATGTTATCAAATCGAGTCGGTATCTGAAAAAATCAGGTGGATTTGAAAATCATGCATTCATGCATCCTGATTATGTGATATACAAATGAAACACATGCATAAAATATGGCGTATTTGTTGAAGGAAATGAGTCGCCATTGATATGTGTTCGCACCTCGTATCTGAAAGCATGCTTTGACTGCAACGAATTGGGCAAAAGACTCCAAGCGCCATTAGTGGTTATTTGCCAAAATACATTACACGCATTACAGGTTATGACGATGGATTCGAATCGTATCTGTTTGCAGCTTAAAGGAACTAGATTCAATTCGAATGTTCGGGATATTCGAAATCGGCAAAAGAAATTATATTCTTAGAATAGAATAAAAGATACCACAAGCTGTGTTCATGTTAAGGAGTGAAAGGTTTGTGAGTCGCACACCAAACTAACAAATTTGTTTGCTGTGGTTTAGATCACAGGTGGCCAACCCGCGGCCTGCCTTGATTATTTTTTTTTTCCGGCCCGTGAGATTTATCACACTTTTTACAAAAATATCTATTTTACAATGGCCAAAGGAGTAAAAACCAATATATTTAAAAAAATACATTATGTCTGCATCTATATATTCAAAAATGAACTGTCGAAATGATGAGGAAAAAAAAAATTAACTTTGATTTTAAAATAATATTGTTGTGAATATACAACAGATATTGCCTCTTTTATTAATGAGTTTACAGTTACGAATTCGCAGAATAATTAAATTATATTCTGCGAACTCATGATGCGCTCGCATCTTGGAACTATATAGCACTATATCCCCCTATAGACATTTTTTGAAGTGAAATATTGAAACATAATGAGTTACTATTTTTGTGTTTACTATTATTCTTACATGCAAACATAGATAGTATAATAATCATGATACTAAACGCACATTGTAAAGAAATATATAACACTAAAAATGAAATATAAACAAAATTAAAAAAAAATCATTAAAAATATTTATTTTACTAGTACGATATTTGTTTCTCCACTTTTTCAGTTAGCTTTTGCAAATCGATCTCAATCTGGGTATTTGCACATCGTAATGGGTGTTGCAGGTCCGTTATGTTTGAACGTGTTTTGTGTTGGGTCAATGTCATTTTAAAAAAAAAAAAAAAACGATTCGCGGTGTAAGTTTAACCAAAAGTGCTAACCACTTGAACTAAGAGTCTGGTTTGGTCTGCTATCAACAATCAACTGCGCGTATCTAGGGATAGTCACTGCGTCACTGAGATCAAAGTGAAACATAGAACCTGTTTTATTAGATATTCCAAGATGCGCGCGCATCAAAGTTCACAGAATATAATTTAATTATTCTGCTAACTCATAAATAAAACAGGCAATATCTGTCATATATTCCCAAGAATATTATTTTAAAATCAAAGTTAATTTTTCCTATAATTTTTTGAATATACGGATGCAGCATGTAATGTATTTTTTTTAATACATGGCTTTTCCCTACTTTGGGCATTATAAAATAAATATATTTTGTAAAAGTGCGATAAATCTCACGGGCCTGAAAAATATTCGGGTTGGCCACCCAGGTCTAAATCCTTCATCTGTTGAGTATTGTAAGAAATGGCGATTCATGTAACTAGTAGGAATAGCGACTCGTATGAATTGTAAGAAAAGAGTTTCACACCAAACGTTGTACCAAAAACCCTGTGACAGGTAAACCATTTGCTACTACACACCACACCACATCACTGTGTCTAGAGCTGAGTTGCTCCTATACAGTTTGGGAATGATGTGGGTTAGGTAAGCCCTTTATCAATCAATGTCAAGGTATTCTAAAAAGAGTCGTCTATAATCCAGTTAAGACCTTTGATTGATCAAGAAAAACAACAATTTGACGGCCGATGATCCTATGTGATCAATATCATGATAAGGGATTCCTTATAAGATCTTAACATACCCAGGTGAGGAATAACAGCAAATTTCAAGAATCAAGATAAAATCTGAATAAATAAGTACGTGAAAAATCCGCTTTAACTCAACCAGGGATATTGTTTATTGCCTTTCATGTCACTTTAAGTACTTTCCCATATTATCTACACTATTTTCCAATAAAGCCCCCCCCACCCCTCCCTTTTTAGCTATTCAGTACAATGTTTCAATTTCCTTATCAATTGAATAGCCACTTCCAGTTAGTGTTCTTCGCGCTTTTAAAGATTCAAAAGGATGATTTTTGTTCCGGAAGATGCAGTGACACGCCCAAGAACCAGCTTTTCTCGAATTCGGATTTGTTGAGATACTGAAAAATTCTGTTAGCATTTGTGCCTGCACGAACGTTTTTCTTTTTTCTTTCACAGATCTTAAATACATTTGAAATAACGTAAACATATAATTTAATCAAATTATTAAACAATAGATGGAATTTAAAAATTCTGTGTACTACTGTGTCCAAAAGTACGACCCATTTTCAATTTAAAATTCCCGAGGCTTATGGAATTTCAATTTTTTTTTTTTTTTTTCATTTTTAGGTCCTTGACATCTATGTGAAATTTCACGTCAAAATATTCATGAGTGCTTGAGTTACGCTTGGTTTTGTGAGACGCCTGAAAACTGATTCCGGCGATTTTTGAAATGTCTGAATTCATTGAGCACAGAACTTGCATTCAATTTTGTTTGTGGAAACGTATAGAAAGTTGCAGAAGGCATTCGGTGAGCATTCCTATATCGGAAAGAAATGTTTACAAGTGGTAGAAGACGAAGAGCCCTCTGGTCGACCATCCACTTCAACCGACGAAACTTACTCACCGTCGATTTACAATTAGAGATCTTGCTGATGTTGTTGGAATTTCAAAAGGATCGGTCAATTCCATTTTGGGCCTCAAACGGTGACTCCAAGGTATTTTCTGCCTCCTTTTGAAAGTGGTTTTAAGAACCAGCCAACCACTGGTTGTAAAAATTCAACTCAAATCACCAAATGTAAAAAAAAAAATAAAGTGGAGTATTCCGAAAAGAAATTTAACCTGTTGGCGATACCCAGATGCAATTAATAGTGTGGTCACAAAAGAATGTCCTTGAACTTGCAATGGAGGAAGAAAATTTTGTAGGTCAAACCAAGGCTGATAAGTGAGAAAAAAAGAAAATTTCATTTCCGACATCAGGTACTTCCGAGAATCCGATCGAAGACCATTCTCCTCCTTGGAATGTGGAATTGCTCCACATGTATAGATTCTGAAAACACTGGCGGAAAGAAGTTTAAAATAGATTCGAATCGCTTCATAATTCGTGTCGTTCAAATACATTTTTAAAAAGACTTGAACCGCTTCATAATTCGAGCCGGTTAAATACATTTTTAAAAAGATTTGAATTGCTTCATAATTCTAGTCGTTCAAATACATTTTTAAAAGGATTCCAGCCACTTCGTAATTCGTGTCGTTCAAATGCCTTCTTACAAAGATTTGAATCGCTTCATAATTTGAGTCGTTCAAATACATTTTTTAGAAAGATTCGTAGCAAATAATTCGCATCAAAAGAAGTTTCATATATATATATTTGTTTAAATTGTACATCATATTATTAGCTTGTACCGTGATTGTTGTCGAACTTTTAATTTCCAGTTTGTTCAGTTAATTATCGGTACGAATCCTTTTAAATAAATTATTCGTATGAATTTCTTTTGATGAAATGATTCGTATCATTCGTATGAATCTTTTGTATTTCGATCTCATTCGAGTTTGAGATGACATCATGTGAAGTCATAAGAACTGAGTTTATACATATTTCGGCTCAAAGACCAAAGTAATGGTCGTACAAGATACGCAAATTTAAAATATGATATTTATATAGACACACAAATTTCCAATATATTTTTCAGAATTATTTGTAAATGTAATTTATTTAATTCATCTCCTCATATTTTTAAATTTATTGAATATTTATTTTTGTTTTAATTATTATTGACTGCCTGAGCCGCGATCTAATGGTAACTGTGTGCAGGAGGACTATGATTCGAATCCGCTGGTGGCGTTCCATGAAGTTAATCTGTTTCAGAAATGAGGATGGCAATTGCAACAACATGATTAACGTCTTGCATCAACAGTCAGGTTGCTTTTGTGGAAGTTTTCAAGGTTTTCTTCAGGTAGCACGCAAATGTGAGGAAATTCATCCTCTAAAGTAATCATTTCCCTCTCTGCCAGTCAGTAGGTTGTATATTGTAAAGTATATTGTATAGTACACTAATTTTGTTAATTTTGACCAATACTTCATAACCCTTATAAAATCTGTATGCATTAAATTTCGAAGATTTTATAATTTCCAATAAATTAATTTGTACAAAAAGAAAATTATTTCTTTTGAAATAAGTTTAAATTAGCGATATGTATGTATATATATATATATTCAATAAAATCATTTATTCATTAGGAATGTTATGAATTATTTATTGATTAACAAAAAAAGTCATCATCGTCGGCACAACAGCCCCATGGTGGGCCAAGGTCATTTGGCTACTGGCAGATTTCGAGACAATAGATGTTTTCTTATTATGGAGATAGGCTTATCAGCCCTACGCCCATCGCTTTACAATCAAATTAGACCGGGACCAACGGTTTAAGTGGATTCCGAGCCACTACAAAATGAACTTGAACTCGAAACCGGCCATCAGGCCCTCTTAAAAAAAAAAACAACAATCGGTACATTAATTTAAAGAAAAAGATATAAAATCCACAATTATTTGAAAAAAAGTGAATTGCTAATAGTTTATTTTATATCTTAAATTGCATTGGAAAAAAAAAAAAAAAAAAATTGTAGTTTCTATCATTTTTTCTTTTGCATTTATAAAACAGTTTCTTCATTAGATTTTTTTTTTTTCCCCCTTCTTATGTTCAATTTTAAGAATCAGCCTTTTAAATCGTTTGCTAGCTGCAAAAGATTCATTAGCTCAACATTTCTTTTCTCTTGAAATAACTCGCTTGTAAATATGACAGACGATTTTTAAATAAAATAAAAAATCTTGTCGCCAAACGATACCGTTTTGGAAAAAAAAAAAAAAAAAAAAAAGTGCTTTAAAAACCATAGCTCCGCTCGACACTACCGCTCTGTTCTGCGAGTCCGAGCTCTGTTGTGACGTCACCCACAAGCATCCGTGTCAGGCCCGGCAGAAAGTTCCGGGATGCTCCTCACTAAGTTCAATTCCACCCCTCCTCACCCTCTCCGTTCTAAAGAACGGTGACAATTGTTCTCATTATCGCATGTTCGAATGGGTATCGTGCGGAAACTTTGCTGGGTGCCATGGAAACGGTTGAATCACTAAACCAACTCTTCTTTTTTTTTTTTCAATATACTTTTTATCACGTAGATATAGTTTATCGGATTCAAGTGTGTCAGTCAATTAGTAGGTTAAGGTAGTTTTTTTTTTTTTCAGGTTGTTTTTTGAAAGTTTCCAAGCCATAATGTGCATCGTGGAATGTTTACTGAGCAAAAATAGAGTAAACAAAAGTGATTGTGATATAAAATACGCACTAAATAAATAAATAATTGAATTTAAGATGAGATAATAAGGTGAAACGATAAATAACTGTAAATAAGATTTTCGATGTTTAAGTGTCCCGTAGAAATTCATTATTCAATTATTTTGAATAATATATATATATGTTGTTGTTGTTGTAGTCGTATCCCTCATAAAAGGGAGTTGGGCTGAAGGCCAATTGACTAGCGCTCCGGCTTTGGGGTTTCACAGGCTTCAGGTTCGAATCCTGGCGGTGGCATGGATGTTTGTGAGTGAATCCACGTTAAACTATAAGTCACGGTCTAATCAGCCTAAAGAGTGCAGAGGACAAACCAAACCCTCATAGAAGGAGGAAAGAAGGGAGCAACTTCTATTGTGATGGTGCTCTAGTAGTAGGTAAAAAGTCTGTCTTCTGTTCCGTGTCAACTGAAAAGGGGAAAATACCTTCCGGAAGGACTTTTAGGGGGAGTTAACCCGGCATTTGCGTATCGGTATGGGGAAAATCGGAAAACTCCCAACGGACGCACGCGGCAAGATGCTGAACATCACAAATATCATCGAGTCTCCTCGTTTTTTGAAACAGTGTCGAGTTTGATGCGTTAATATATTAATGATATACCTAGAAGGCAAAATAACAACATTTTGATATTCAGCCCTTGGTGAAGAATAAAGGTTAGGGCACTGGGCTTCTTCGCTGTTCAAGTAACTAGGCCTGTAACTAAGTATGGCACACTAAATCTGTCGGCTGGAAAGGCCTCCATTGCATTCATATGTCGCCCTTAAGGATGTCCGTTCCCCAGTGCGGTTTCTTTAGGTATCATGATGTTGAACGGGCAAACTAATATTAATATTATGAAGTAGTCAAGTTCAGTATATAATAATAAAAAAATTGAAAAATATGGGTATAATATTTCACGTTATAAATTTTTATACGTTATGGAATATTATGTTTAAAAATTTTTAAACTTCTAACATTTAATAAATTCTAAAATTTTCAGAATGCAAAACAATATTTAATCTTTAATGAAATGCGTAAGTTTTTGTAGTTTTATACCGTTATTTGTATATTAAACTAGTTTTTATAAACTTTATTTTTGTTCATTTAAAAAATGTTTAAAAATAGAATAGAATTTTATTTGCATATTAATCTATGTATTTATCAATTTAAACCAAGTTCTCATGGTCTTTTAAGGGAATCAAAAGGATAAAAATTTTAGTACCATTCAAATTTTTACGCTTAATAAAAAGAAAAATATATTT
>BPLR01002127.1:0-90155 GCA_021605095.1 Caerostris extrusa
TATGGAATACTTGAGTAAAAATTCGTCTACACATCTGATCGTATTTCACATTGGATAAAGGTCCATGTATGGTTCTACATACTTCTTCTCAAAAGGCTTTTAAATGCATAAAAATAGTAACTAAAACCAAAATACTAATAAATACGATTCAAACAAAATAAAAGTAAACATGATTCTTTAGCTTTATACAGGATACTATACTTCTCTAACACAATACTATTATTTTGTTTTTTCTCTTTTTCTTAATTTCTCTTTGCTGTGGCAATTTCTACATTAATGAATGGAGTATTTAAAATGTCCTTATTTACACAATAAATATTTATGAAACACAAGAAATAAAAAGAGGAAGGAATGACAGGTGTCATTAAACGAAAAAACACTCAGCGAAATAATAAAGCAATTTTACTAAACAAAAAAATTTTCTCGTAAGAAAAAAGTTTCGACTCGTCAAAATGTAGGTTGGAAGTGACTGTAAGTGAGAGTAAAGTGACTTTACCCAAATCAAAGGAGAAGTATTTTCAGAAGCATCCATCTTTTGGAATGACATGATTATCCAATCATTCCAGAAAATCTTCTCAAATTCCCTCTCACTTCACCCGGCAGATCCGGAAAATGTCGTCGGAAAGATTTTTCACACTCTCTCATCTTATCAAGAAAACTTAAAAGAAAATAAAATCCAAACTACTGGTAAACAATGCCCACGCCAGCAGCAAGAGTAAAATCTAAAATTTGTTGATAAAGAACGTTATTAAGAAACTTCATGTATTGGATATGTGCATTATCCCCACTTACACCAACTAAAAAGATGAATTTTAATCTTTCTTTCTTCGTTGAAATTGTTTTTACTTTAAGATTTCTGAGTATGGCCATCTGGCCCAGCGCTCTGGCCTCTGGTACGACGACAATGTTGTGCCTCTGCATTTTATAAAATTGAAATATACATACTTCGGCCCGACAAAACGTGTTTAACTATTATTGAAATTATTAACCTGTAGTTTCCATTGCTGTTCTTGTGAATTTAAAACACACACACGGTTGCATGAATGTTTGTGAGTGGTTCGAAATCCACTTTAAACTGAGTCCCGATCTAATTAGCCTAAAATGTACTCAAAAATGACCGCAGAGCGACAAACCAAATATAGGATCATGTGATCAAATTGGATCATGTATTCCATGTGATAAAATTGGATGTATCGAATGGATTCAGATTTGAAAACTCGTGGCTCAGTGATTCATGCAGTAAGAGCTTAAGAGGGCAATTCAAATCAATGGTGGTGGTGTTTCAATAAGATGTGAATAAGTAAGTTCGTGTTTCAATAAGATACTTTCAGATGTGAAGAAGTTCCATTGCTTGTTTAATTTATTTATTAAGCATATGTGGGTATTTCGCATCAGGTTTTTCATATAAATGCAGCACGCATAAACAACACAAGACATTTATTTTCGAAAGTTGTATCTTAAGGCAATACTGCCTTCCTTCCCTTTATTTGTTTATGAATTATTCATAGCATATTTAAGAGGAAAAAAAATTAATTAGTTAAATATTTTTCTTCGGACGGAATATGTATATTTAAATTTTTAATGCACAGCTACAACAATAGAAATTATAGGTTAATGATTTCCATAATAGTTAAACAAATGTTTTGTCGGACGGCGTATATATTACAAATTTTTTTTTTTAAATTCGCAGGAACAACAATGCAAAATCTAGGTTAATAATTTCAATAATAGATAAACAATGTTTTGTCCGACGAAGAATGCATATTTTATTATTTTTTTTAATTCACTTTAACAACAATGCAAAATATAGGTTAATAATTTCAATAGTAGTTAAACAATGTTTGGTCGGACAAAGTATGCATATTTCAATTTAAAAAAAAAATATTACAGGAGCAAACAATGCAAAATATTGGTTAATGATTTCAATGATATTTAAAATATTAAATCAATTTAAAACTCGATTAAAAATGTTCTTTTTTCACCCATAAAAATTAAATGTTACAAAAAATAAAGCGAAACATTTTTACACGAAAATGCAGTTCACTGTTACAGGAAAACTTTCAGGTAAACTTAAACTGAACTCAACACAGAAGTATATTTCTTTCGCTAACTTATATTTTATTCATTATTAAGTTTGGGTAAAAACCATTTCAGCCAGCAAGAGAAAAATTCCCACCGAGTCCTACATCAATTCCAGAAACAGAAAAGAACAAAGCTTTTATGACTTTTTAATACCATAACACAAAGCAAAACAATAATAAAAAAAGCAACACAAACGAACAAAACCGCTTTATTCTTTTAAAACTTTTCAAATCAAAAGAGAAAAACAATTTTTTTCATTTCTTCTTACGTTTCTTTTATTTTTCAGAATGAATTCGAGCCAGTAAAAATAAAACGCTACGAGTTGCAAGCAACAGTGTTTGTGGAATTACTTCTCTCACATTTATTTATTCTTAAAAGAAAAGAAAAAAGAAATTGATAAATATGTTATAAAAGTTGAGAAATAAAAGACAGAAAAAACCATGGCAAGAAAGTAGCGATGGCACGAAATAAATTGTATGGCCAGGAATAAACGGCTGTACAAAAACTGAAGTATGTATATTTCAATATTTTTAAATTCACAGGAACAACAATGCAAAATATAGTTAATAATTTCAATAATAGTTAAACAATGTTTTGTTGGATGAAGTATATATATTTCAATATTTTTATTTTAATTAATAGGAACAACAATGGAAAAATCAGTTTATAAATTTCAATAATAGTTGCACGTTTTATCGGACGAAGTATGTATATTTCAATTTGTTTTTTAATTCACACGAACAACAATGCAAAATATAGGTTAATAATTTGAATAATAGTTAAACAATCTTTTGTCGGACGAAATACGCATATCCCAATTATTATAAATTAACAGGAGCAACAATACGAAGTATAGGTTATTAATTTCAATAATATTTAACAATGTTTGGTCGGACGAAGTATGCATATTTCAATTTTATTTTAAGTCACAGGAACAGCAATGCAAACTATAGGTTAACGCTTTCAATAGTATTTAAAATATTAAATCAATTTTAAACTCAATTAAAAATTTTCTTTTTTTCGCCCATAAAAATGAAAATGTCACAAAATAAACCGAAACATCTTCTTTCATCATCAAACATCATCTAACAGTCAACTACACGAAAATGTAGCTCACTCTTACAGAAATATTTTCAGGTAAACTTCAACTGAACTCAACACAGAGGTATATTTCCTTTCGCTAACTTATATTTTATTCATTATTAAGTTTGGTTAAATTGGTAATTGGTATTCATTATTAAGTTTGTATTCATTATTAAGTTTGACCATTTCAGTCAACAACAACAAAAAAAATCCTACCAAGTCCTACATCGATCCCACAAACAGAAAAAAACAAAGCTTTTATGACTTTTTAATACCATAAAACAAAGCAAAACAACAATAAAAAAATCAACACAAACGAACAAAAAAACCGCTTTATTCTTTTAAAACTTAAAATTTTTTTGTTCTCTTTTACACATTTCTTTTATTTTTCAAAACGAAAGGAACGAATTCGAACCAGTAGAAATAATAACGCAACAAACTTGCAAGGCACAGTGTGTGTGGAATTACTTCTCTCACATTTTTTTTTTTTTTTAAAGAAAAGAAAAATAAATTGATAAAATGTTATATAAGTTGAGAAAGAAAAAAAAAAAAACATAACAAGAAAGTAGCGATGGCACGGAATAAATTGAATGGCCAAGAGTACAAAACTTTCTGAATTGAAGAACTTTTCCCCGAGTAGTTTGGGAAAGCCCGAGACATTAAAAGTGAGTAGTTTCAAAAGCGAGGAATCATTAACGTAGCAGCAATGCGTTTTCACGGACAATAAATCAGAGTCGGATTAGCTGTGGGAATAGCTGCCCACGTAATGGGATGCCCGAGAAAAGTTGCAGAATTCATTACTCGACTCCAAAATCTGATGGACTTACGACCTCCCTCAAGAATTCTGATTAGGACTTGTTAAATGCCAAAGGAAGGAAGGAAGCATAAAAACACTTATGTGTGACATGCAGCTAGATTATCAAAACTGAAACTGGGAAGTATTTATTCCACTTTGTGATCATCAGTGGAGAGAATCTTTACATTTTTCTCTCGTGCGCCAAAGTATTTATGAAGTCGTGTGTGAATAATAGAACTAAAAGGGGTTCTAAAATGTAAGACTTTTAGCTGTTCGGTAATCATGGATATGATATAAATGCAATTTTTCTAATGCAGAAATTTACCATATTTCAACTGTTTTTTTTTTTAATTCACAGGAACAACAATGTAAATTATAGGTTAATAATTTTAATAATATTTAAAATATTAGATCAATTTAAAACTCAATTAAAAATTTTCTTTTTTTCCCCATAAAAATAAAATGGCACAAAATAAACCGAAACATCTTTAACACGCAAATGTAGTTCAGTGTAGCAGAAAAAAATTTTCAGAAAACTTAAACAACACTCAACACAGAAGTATATTTTCTTTCGCTAACTTATATTTTATTCATTATTAAGTTTGGGTAAAAACCATTTCAGTCAACAACATCAAAAAAAAAAAAAAAAAAAAATCCTACCAAGTCCTACATCAATCCCACAAACAGAAAAGAACAAAGCTTTTATGACTTTTTAATACCATAAAACAGAACAAAACAATAATAAAAAAAAAGCAACACAAAAGAACAAAACCCCTTTATTGTTTCAAAACTTTTCAAATCAAAAAAGAAAAAAAAGAACTTTTATTTTTCACGCTACGCTTTCGCTACGAACTTGCAAAAGAAACAGTGTGTGGAATTACTTCTCTCACATTTATTTATTCTTAAAAAGAAATTGATAAATATGTTATACAAGTTGAGAAAGAAAGAAAGAAAAAGTATGGCAAGAAAGTAGCGATGGCACGGAATAAATTGAATGGGCAGGAGTACAAAACTTTTCTGAAATGAAGAACTTTTCCCGAGTAGTTTGGGGAAAGCCCGAGACATTAAAAGTGAGTAGTTTCAAAAGCGAGGAATCATTAACGTAGCAACAATGCGTTTTTCACGGACAATGAATCAGGAGTCGGATTAGCTGTGGGAATAGCTGCCCACGTAATGGGATGCTCGAAAAAGTTGCAGAATTCATTACGCGACTCCAAAATCTGATGGACTTACGACCTCCCTCAAGAATTCTGATTAGGACTTATTAAATGCCAAAGGTAGGAAGGATTGCATAAAACACTAATGTGCGACATGCAGTTAGATCATCAAAACTGAATCGGGAAGTATTTATTGCACTTTGTGATCATCAGTGCAGAGAGAATCTTAATTTTTTCTCTTGTACGCTATAAGTATTTATGAAGTTGTGTGTGAACAATAGAAGAACTAAAGGACTTTCCAAAATGTAAGACTTTTAGCTGTTCGGTATTCATGAATATGACTTAAATGCAATTTTTAATATCAGAAATTTGCCATATTTCAACAGTTTTTTTTTAAATTTGCAGGAATAACAATGTAAATATAAGTTAATGATTTTAATATTTAAAATATTAGATCAATTTAAAAGTCAATTAAAAATTTTTTTTTTCCCCATAAAAATAAAAAATGTCACAAAATAAATAGAAACATTTTTAACACGAAAATGTAGTTCAGTGTAGCAGTAAAATTTTCAGGAAAACTTAAACTGACACTCATCACAGAAGTATATTTCCTTTCGCTAACTTAGATTTTATTCATTAAAGTTTGGGTAAAAACCATTTCAGTCAACAAGAACAAAAAAAAAAAAAAAAAAAAAAAAAAAAATTCTACATCGATCCCACATACTGAAAAGAACAAAGCTTTTATGACTTTTTAATACCATAAAACAAAGCAACACAAACGAACAAAACCGCTTTATTCTTTTTAAAACTTTTCAAATCAAAAAAAAAGAAAAAACTATTTTTTTCTTTGTACCTTTTATGTTTCTTTTATTTTTCAGAACGAATTTTAGCCAGTAAAAAAATAACGCAAACGAACTTGCAAGGAACAGTGTGTGTGGAATTACTTCTCTCACATTTATTTATTCTTAAAAAGAAAAGAAAAAGAAATTGATAAACATGTTACACAAGTTAAAAAAGAATGAAAGAAAGAAAAGTTTAGCAAGAAAGTAGCGATGGCACGGAATACATTGAATGGGAAGGAGTACAAAGCTGGCAGAATTGAAGAACTTTCCCGAGTAGTTTGGGGAAAGCCGAGACATTAAAAGTGAGTAGTTTCAAAAGCGAGGAGTCATTAACGTAGCAGCAATGCATTTTCACGGACAATAAATCAGGAGTCGGATTAGCTGTGGGAATAGCTGCCCACGTAATGGGATGCCCGAGGAAAGTTACAGAATTCATTACCCGACTCCAAAATCTGATGGACTTGCGACCTCCCTCAAGAATTCTGATTAGTTCTTATTAAATGCCAAAAGAAAGGAAGGAAGCATAAAACACTTGTGTACGACAACGCAGCTAAATTATCAAATCGGATCTTGCATTTTGTAATCATCAGTGCAGAGAGAATCTTAATATTTTCTCTGGTACGCCATAAGTATTTATGTAGTCATGCGTGAACAATGTCAATGGGTACTAAAATGTAAGACTTATAACTGTTCATCATTCATGGACATGACTTAAACACAATTTTTCTATATGAAGAAATTTACCAGATTTCAACAGTTTTTATAATTACTTG
Source organism: Caerostris extrusa (assembly GCA_021605095.1). Classification (NCBI taxonomy): domain Eukaryota; kingdom Metazoa; phylum Arthropoda; class Arachnida; order Araneae; family Araneidae; genus Caerostris; species Caerostris extrusa. The sequence goes on from BPLR01002127.1 coordinate 6,734, forward strand.
ATAATATGATGCAAAAGATTGCAATATAGGTTTTTTTGCATAGTGGTCCCTTTTTGTGGAAATTTTTGAAGGCTCTTGGGTGTTTTTAAAAATTTGTTGTTGTGTACTCAGTGATCTATAGTGAGTGACGGACACGCCATGAATAATATACTCACGGATAGAAGGAAGCGGCAGCTTCTATTGTGATGGAGCACCTCGTATGTACAAGCCTGACTTGGCACACTGTGTTACTGAAGAAGGAGGAGGCAGTGTCTGCCAGGAGGAACTGCAGAGCATTTAGTAATCGTATGGGAGAGAACCCGGAAAACTCCCGCCAGGTAGTCCGACTAATGAGGTGAGATGCGGAACATCACAAACGCTATCGAGTTTCCCTTAAAACAGTGATTACAACAAAGCCTCCAGCGGATACGACCTCAGCCCTAATGCTAACAGGCGGCACACTTTGTCACTGAGCCACGAGTCGAACGAATTTCCGTAGCAACAATGCGTTTTCAAGGACAATAAATCAGGAGTCGGATTAGCTGTGGGAATAGCTGCCCAAGTAAGGGGTCGCCCGAGAAAGTTGCAGAAATTACGCGATTCCAAAATCTGATGGATTTTTACGACCTCCCTCAAGAATTCTTGATTAGGACTTATTAAATGCCAAAGGTAGGAAGGATGCATAAAACACTTATGTGAGACATGCAGCTAAATCTATCAAAACTGATCGGAAAGTATTTATTGCGCTTTGTGATCATCAGTGCAGAAAGAATCTGTACATTTTTTTCTCTCGTACGACAAAGAATTTATGAAGACATGTGTGAAAAATTTCAATGGGTCCTAAAATCTAAAACATTATAACTGCTGATTAATCATGGACATGACTTGAATGCAATTTTTCTATATGAAGAAATTTACCATATTTCAACTGATTTTATTAATTCAAAGGAACAACAATGGAAAATATAGGTTAATGATTTCAAGAATATTTAAAATTTTAAATCAATCTAAAACTCGATTAAAAAATTTTCTTTTTTTCGCCCATAGAAAAAAAAGATGTCACAAAATAAACTGAAACATCTTTACACGAACATATAACATACTTCAAAAATTTTCAGGTAAACTTAAACTGAACTCAACACAGAATTATATTTCCTTTCGCTAACTTTATATTTTATTCATTATTAAGTTTGGCTAAAACCATTTCAGTCAACAACAACATCATCAAAAAAATCCAACCAAATCCTACAAAAAGAAAAGAACAAAGGTTTTATGACTTTTTAATGCCATGAAACAAAACAAACAATAATAAAAAAGAAAAGCAACACAAACGAACAAAACCGCTTTATTCTTTGAAAACTTTTAAAATCTAAAAAGGGGAAAAAACACTGTTTTTAGTCATTTCATTTTAGGTTTCTTTTATTCTTAAAACGAAAGGAACGAATTCGAATCAGTAAAAATAAGGAATTACTTCTCTCACATTTATTTATTCTCAAAAGAAAAGAAAAAGAAATTGATAAATATGTTATGCAAGTTAAGAAAGAAATTAAAGAAAAAAAAGTTTGGCAAGAAAGTAGCGATGGCACGGAATAAATTGAATGGCCAAGAGTACAAAACTGGCTGAATTGAAGAACTTTTCCCGAGTAGTTTGGGGAAAGCCCGAGACATTAAAAGTGAGTAGTTTCAAAAGCGAGGAGTCATTAACGTAGCAGCAATGCGTTTTCACGGACAATAAATCAGGAGTCGGATTAGCTGTGGGAATAGCTGCCCACGTAATGGGATGCCTGAGAAAAGTCGCAGAATTCATTACTCGACTCCAAAATCTGATGGACTTACGACCTCCCTCAAGAATTCTGATTAGACTTATTAAATGCCACAGGAAGGAAGGATGCATAAAAACACTTATGTGCGACATGCAGCTAGATTATCAAAACTGAAACTGGGAAGTATTTATTCCACTTTGTGATCAGCAGTGCGGAGAGAATCTTTAAATTTTTCTCTCGTACGCCAAAAAAGTATTTATAAAAATCATGTGTGAACAATGTCAATGGGTCCTAAAATGTAAGACTTATAACTGTTCATTAAACATGGACATGACTTAAATACAATTTTCTATATGAAGAAATTTTACCATATATCAACTATTTTTTAAATTCCTTTAATAATATGATACAATAGTTCTTAAACTTTTTGTAAGTTTTTTTTGCATGGTGGTCTCTTATGTGGAAATTTTTGAATTCTCGTGGGTATTTTAAAAATTTATTGTTGTGTATAAACTTCATTGAACGCTGGGAGCGTCAGATCAAAACAGACGGTCAGGGGGCGCCTCTTGGCTTTTAAATATTAATACTATTGTAGAAGAGGCACAGGGTGCCATGTGTATGTATGTACTAATAGTGTAAATAAAATTAATGTAAATAGAAAGAGAGAGACTTTCATCCTGACAAAACTAGCTGCTAGTATAGCAGCTTACACTAGATGCAAGCAGAAAATATTCTGCATAATTCTGAATTCTTCATAAGATATATGATACTGAATTCTTTTCTGCTTGTTTCATTCGTTTCTCTTTTTTATTTAAAAGTTGTGGTTTTTTTTTTTCTGAAGGTAAATTGTGAAAACTTAAAGTTATGTATATGGATGATGCCATAATGGAATAATTGTATGAATCGTAATTTTGTGAAGTGTATAAGAAAAGTTGTATTTCCTTCAAATTTTAAAAATATTTCAAAGATGTGTTGTGTCTAATCCTCACTGTCCTGCAGTGGAGAACAAACATCCCTATTAGTAATCAATTATGGAATGAGGGGAAAGCAGGCGGGGCAGCTTCTGTTCTGATGGAGCACCTACAGATAGAAAAACATTGGCTCAATGTCGCTGAAGAAGGAGGACAGAGTGCTCGGGAGAACTTTTAGGGACCACTACTCTGCATTTGCGTATCGTGTAGGAGAAAACCCAGAAAACTCCCACCAGTTAGAGCGACTAAGGAGGCAAGATACTAAAACATTGCAAACGCCATCAAAACTCCTTGGCTTATGAAACAGTGTCTACCATGCCCCCAGCGGATTGAACTCAGCCCTAATGCTTCCTCAGCGGCGCACGCTACCACCGATCCACAAAAAGAACGAATTTTTTTCTACCTTTAGAACTAGTGTTATATTTTAATGTTACGTTATGTTAGGTTTTATGTCTATGCTAATGTTTTAAAAAATTACTTACTATATTTGAAATTTCTTTTTTATTACTTTATGTCATCGGAATAATCATTAGAAGCATTTAATTCAATTTTTATCATTTTCTAGATAAAAATGATAAAAACTTCCATTTTAACATTCTGATACTTTTACCATAAAAAAAAATGTTTTAACAGACAATTATATAAACTTTTCAATTTATTACGTCGAAGGATATTAACAATACAATAAAGAATTTTACCTTTTTATTTTATATTTAAAGGTAAAAAAATTTAAAAAAAAAACGTTAAAAAAAAAAAATAATAATAATTCCACACATTCTCTAAGATTATAAAAGTGCTACATTCAATTTTTAAAAATAAAATAGAAATAATCATTAATTTTACTTCTCCCATCCAACGCTTGTTACTATGTGGAAAAATTAATGTCTGATACTTTCACTTCGTTTTTCTTTCAGACACTTTTTTCTATAAATAAAGTAATTAACGTCAATAAAACATCTGTCAGTCTGTCAGGTACGTGTTCTCACTCTGAGATGTTATTGACGTTGATAATCGATTATTTTTTACCTTTAATTAATCGATTGGCAAGCTCTGTTCTCTCTGTAACGAGAAATAATTGAGACAGTTTTCTCCAATTATAAGAAATAATTGTGTGAAAGAGTTCGAATAAAATGGATTACCGTATATTTTTCGAATATTAGCCGATTCGTATATAAGCCGAGTTGGTGTATTTCATTTAAAAATAATGATGTGTTTTGGTACTTTTCCATTAATATTTTGTATAATAATCGTCTTTTTGAAATAAAATCTTGAATTACATTTAATTAATAATTTATACACTATAAATTTATGAACAGAAATAAAATATAACTTTATACTTTCATTAGCTTAAAAATATCCATAATTGAGGAATTTTTTAAAAAAAACTAACTAAAAAAATCAGACAAAATTGAATAAAAAAAAAAAATGTAATGTTTTTATTTTGTGTCTTCATCATCTATAATATAACGAAAAAAAGTAGTTCCTGTAATTGGTTGTAATGTAAGTGGGATTCTGACATTAAAAAACCACTTTCATAAAAACCAATTACAGGAATTTCAGTCTTTAATTGGGCGAAAAAAGCGCAATTATTTACATGAATGTACGTTTTAAGCTTTCCATTAATCACTATTATCACACTATTAAATTACATTACCAAATATCCTATCATTACAACTCCTTAATGAGTGCAAGAAATATAATTATTTGAAAAAGTATGTCAATTCAAAACAATGAGTAGATAATTTTCAAATATCTTTAGTATTCAAAGAAAAATTGTAAATTATTTAAATAAAACTATATAGCAGCACTTTCATTTTTTTGCGCAGGTATTTCTTAATCCTAATTAATATTTTCTATTTTTTATTATAATAAATATAATTTGATTTATTATGATTTCTAATTCTTGACGAGTTTCAAGGTTTGTAAGGGTGGCGTTCATTGCTTTTATCGTAGCAATTTCAAATCAATGAATATTTTGAGTCATTATAACTTAAATTTAAATACATACATCGACTGTTAGAAAGAATTACTCTTTTTACGATATGAGTTGAAGTTTAAATAACATAAAATATACAGATAAAATTGTATAATTTAAATATCAACAAACGACTTTTGAAGATTTTCAACTAAAAACACGATGGAATGAAATATACAGGTAAAACAAAAAAATCTTTGTTAGACATCAATGTATGTGCTTCCTAGTTTTAACTGAATTGATGCAAATGATTTCTATGAGATTCTTACCTTACTTTATGAAAGAAAAGATCATTGGTAAAGGCAATATATGGTATCGTATGATGATGAAAATCAACTCACCTGAAAAAAAGAATAATTAAGTTATTTTTAAACAGTTTTCACATCTTTGTATTACATATATTTAAAATCAATTTAAAGAAAATAAAATTATTAATATATCTACTGAAATATTTCGAAAATTATATGTATAATGCCTTTTATTTTTTTTAAATAATTATCAACTGTAATGTTTTAATTAATAATGCAGTAATTATAATAACTATTATTATACATATTTAATTAATCATGCGGCTATTATAATGTTAATGCAGCATGCAGCTATTTTTTTTTTTACTTTTAATCACTTTACTTTAAGTAATTGAAATCGAAATAATATTTTTGAAAAAAATAATATTGTTGTTTTTAATAATTAATTTTTTCATTTCTATTTTTATTTAATTATTATTTTATTCATCAATTAATATTATTTTCATTTAATTTTTTCATATCATTTCTAACATTTTATCTATGTTTTGGCGGATATCATTATATTATTCTTTAATATTGAATTTTTTTCTTAAATTCTCATAAATGACATTTTTAGACTGATTAATACATACAAATGCGTTGAAAACAAAAAATTCTTAATATGAAATCTGATTTATGATCTTTATATTTTAATCAAATAAGAAAATAAAAAAAAAAATTTAAAAGATAAAAGAAACCTCTAATTTAATGATAAAAGAACATCCATACTTTATATATATAAAGGAACTTCAACACAAACGTTAAAATTCAATAACACATTTGTTGACCCTAAATACTATTTTGACTAATCTAGCTATATACCAGAACTCCAACACAGATCTCAAAGTTCGACAGCACATTTAATGATGCTTAATTACTATTTCAACTAGCACAAGCAAAACATAAGCGATGAATATTTTCAATGACTAACCATTCGTAAAAACCAAACTGCTGCATCAGCACGCCTTCACGGTCAAAGGGCAGTGCAAACTCTCTCCTCGAAATTCGAAAAGCAAACCCAAACTTCCTTGTTGATTTACTGTTCTCAACATTTTTTAAGTCGCCTTGGTAGAAAAAGATTATCTAACAGAATCGTAATTTGAAATTCATTTACACAACCTTTGGAACCATTCAGATATAATCATAAAAATTTATTCAGAAAATTATAGTTAACTCTCAACATTTGTTCATATTTTTTGTGATTGTTTTACAACTCTAAGCATTTTAACACAGATTCATTTATCAGCATAATTGCAAATATATAGTAGATTCATAGTTTGTCAGGGTACAACACATGGGGAACAGTCTTAATATACTGCACCCAGATTTTAAATCACGATTTTCAACGAAAACACTGGAGAGGGCAGTGAAAAGACATACTCCTCCCGTTTTGCTCAGGGGTGCATGTAAAAAAACATACACCACCGAGGAAAACAAGCGGACTTTTCGGTCGTTTTAATGTGCCCTTTCCAGAAGTTTGCGGTTCAGTATCTCTTGCTTGGCTTCTACATTTCCAAAGCTTGAAACCAATTACAGTTCAAATAACTCCGAACAGTTAGATTAGATCCTGCGGTTCCGAAGCCCAAGTTGATATGTATCGAGCAGCTCGTGGCACTTGTTGTAAAACTCAAAAAAATATTACATTTAGCCCTAATATTTGCTCATGATTCTTGTTGATTATTTTTATACGATTTTCAACAAAAACATTAGTGAAAAGGGCATACGTCTCTCTACAGTACTGAGCAAAACAGAAGGACTTTTTGGCCAATAAGTTTAATGTGATTTCAGAAGTTTGTGTTTCGATATCTCTTGCTCAGTTCTGAAGCTCGAAACCAACTACAGTTCAAACAGCTCCGAACAGAGAAACAGCTGCAGTTCCGAAGCTCGAAACCAACTACAGGTCAAACAGCTCCGAACAGAGAAACAGCTTCTGCAGTTCCGAAGCTCGAAATCATATGTAGTCAAACAGCTCTGAACAATTGGAACAGCTCCTGCAGTACCGAAGCTCGAAACCATATATAGTACAAACAGTACGAACAGCTCCTGCAGTTCCAAAGCTCGAAACCAATTACAGTCCAAACAACTCTGAACCGTTGGAACAGCTCCTGCAGTTCCGAAGAGCGAAACCAACCACAGTTCAAACAGCTCTGAACAGTTTGAACAGCTCCTACAGTTCCGAAGACCAAGTTGCTATCTATCAAGCAATTCGTGGCCCTTGACATTTTGATGTAAACGCAACAAAATATTACGTTTAACCCTAACATTTGTTCATTTTTTTAATCATTTTTTATAATTTTTACTCAAATTATAAAAATCATTTCTCAAACTGAGTATAAAATAAAAATAATCAATAACTAAAATTCATTGAAGAATGCGGGGACTTTAAACAGCACATGATCAAAATCCGTCTTTTGATAAATTTATCAATTTATTTCGAAAGGAGAAAAAAAAGAACCCCATGCTGCTGAGAATTTACCAAAATATTTCCTCAGCCAAGAAGGAACGCACTGCTATTTTTCCTTCGCATTCTTCACGGGCATGTTGGTTAATGATGATTGATATTCAACCGAATAAACGTGACTGTTGGCTGTTGTATAGATATAAAATTGTTGTATAAGCCACCTGCTGTAATGGTAGCTTACCAGATAACCTATTCAATAAAGAATAAATTTGCTAACGCGTAGAGGAATATATTTTCAGTCAAGAATTTCAACTTTTACTGTTCGTTTAAAAGATCGTTTGCATTATTGAATTAATTCTAAACCTTTCTTAACTGTTTAGTATTCAGAAATCACCATTTTGAAATAAAATGCTGTCAACAGATTTATATGAAACTAACAAAATAAAATTAATAATTGATATTCATTTATACATCATATGTAAAAAGTGAATAAATGTTTGACTCACAAATATTTTCAAGTTTGAATTGATTATTGCTATTTAGCTGAAGATAAAAAACTTAAATTTATATTTTGATGGATTTAATATTTTAAAACAGTATTTCCCAAACTTATTTGTCCTACTATTTATCGGAAGAAAAGAATTAGTCATCTTCTTCATTGGCGCAACAGCCGCATGGTGGGCCAAAGCCATCTGCCTACTAGACAAAAGATTTCTTTTTATGGGGTAGAGTTGCCAGCCCTGCGCCAAACGTTTTACATTCATATTAGACCGTGACCTACGGTTTAAAGTGGATTTCGAATCACTACAAGCATCCATGGCATCGCTGGGCCTCGAATCCAAAACCCTTTGCACCGAGCGCTAGTCACTCGGCCATCAGGTCCATCTATTTAATTTAATAATGTAAAATTTAATGTTTATTTCCATATTTTAACAACTTTTTAAGTAACTATAATTAAATAACATATTTTTAATATTATTAATTCTAGTAAAATTCGGTATCAAAATTTTAATTAGTCTTACAAATATTACCCACTATCATAAACTGCAAAAAAAAAAAAACTTTTTAAAACCAAACAACATCAAACATTATGACATCAAACATATATGATTTGCAAACATGTATCAAATAGCATACATGTATATGTACATATACATCATATGTTTAGCAAACTATAAATTAATTAAAAATATTTAAACCACACAATCAAACAAACCACAAATCAAAACATGTTTTCAATATCGAAAAAGCAGCTAAGAATACCTAGTGGCAGTTGAAGTTGTAAGCATTGAAAGGTAATCAGTCTTACAAATATTCAACACTAGCATAAACCATAAAATGTAAACCCTTAAAACCAATAATAACTGTCATTTGTCATTTGTATTACAGCAAACATGTATTACAGCAAACATGTATCAAACAGCAAACATGTACATGTACGTGTAAATCATATGTACTACAACAAATCAACAATTATTTTAATACCACAATCAAACCACACAATCAACAACCACAAATCAAAGTGTATCTTCAATATCGAAAAAGACAGCTATGAATACCTAGTGGCAGTTGAAGTTGTAAACATTGAAACGTAATCAGTCTTACAAATATTCACCACTAACATAAACCGAAAAAAAAAGTAAACTCTTAAAACCTAACCCTTTAAACCCAATAATTTAACCAATAATTATCATTTTTAAAGCGAACCAACAATAAATTTAATATATTTTTACCACACAATCAGACAAACCACAAAACAAAAAGTGTCTCCAATATCGAAAAGACCGCTACGAACACCTAGTGGCAGTGGCAGCTGTAAGGACTGAAATGTAATCAGTCTTACAAATACCCACTAACATAAACTGCAAAATGTAAATCCTTAAAAACAATAATAATTGTCATTTGTACAACAAACATGTATTATTTGCAAACATGTATATGTACATGCTTGATTAACATGTATATGATGTACATCATGTGTATAGCAAACCATCAATTAATTTAATATATTTCAATCACATAATCCAACAAACCACAAATCAAAACGTGTCTTCAATATCGAAAAAAAAAAACCTATCAGAACTAGTAGCAGTTTAAGTTGTGATCATTGAAAGGTAATCAGTCTTACAAATAATATTTACCACTAACATAAACCACAAAATTGAAACTCTTAAAACCAACAATAAATTTAATATATTTCAACCCCACAATCAACAAACCACAAATCAAAAATCGTCTTCAATATCGGAATAAAGCCACTACCAACACCAAGTGGCAGTTGCAGTTGCAGTTGTAAGGATTGACTTCGGCCTCAAATTACACTTAAGCTCTCTTCCGACCCATTGATTGATGCGTCCGAAAAAAGGCACTTTTTGGTCTTCTTTCTTCAAACAGCGAAATCAGCTCTCCCGTCCCATGGAGATGCATTTTTACGAGAGCCATGAAGGGACTTAACGACGTGGTAAATCATAATGTAAGCACCAAAGGGTGCTTCATGAGATAAGCTGCGAGTCCTTATCCACCAGATCCCCTATATCTTTTTCCCAATGTTAAAAAAAGGACCAGTGAGCATAAATAAGAAAGGATCTATCTAGATCAGGATCCCATTTGGGTGTGCTGTGATGGATGTTTCTTTTAGGACCCGTGTCCCAGACGGTGTTAAATATGGGCTGTCGATCTGGTTTGCTGTAAGAGGTTGGGAAAAAGATGGAATTTTTTTCTCCACCCCTTCCCCATGGATTTTTTTTTTTTTTTATTTAATTGAATAGGAAGTAATTTGAATTTTTGAAGTGTAACTACGATTTGCACAAAAGGTTTTTGTCAATTTTTTGCAGTTCTTTTATAAGTCACCAATGATATGCAAATTAGAGTTACCCAAATGGCTGCGGAGAGATAAAGGGTATTTTGCCTTCCCTGAGAACTTTCAAGGATAACTGACAAGCACTTGCAACATTTGTGAGACATTCAATCATAATCACTATAGAATTCACTCACTTTTAAAAAAAGTGACAGTAATGCACGCTACCAGAGAAACTCAAACCTTTACTCTTTTGCATGAAAACTAATATGCAGTACAAGTGATATTTGACATTTTAGAAATAGTTTAAAAATATGAAAATATTAAAAGTAGATATTTTAATGATTTGACTATACTGCCTTATAGCACATACATGTGTTGAATAAATACATTAAAACATTGCATTAGAATTTTATATACAAATTTAGAAAAGTAAAATTTATGGAATTCTTAAAATATTAAAATACAAAAATTTATGACAAAAATGAATTCATTTGAACAAACTTAATTTATATAAAAAGTACAAAATTAAATGATTATTACTTTCTCCATAACTAAGTATTTATCCTCAAAAAAAAAAAAAAAAAAAAAAATTGTCATCAGCTCATATTGTGCTCCATCACAACAGAAGCTGTCGCTTTGCCTTTTTATCTCCATAAAATACATGGGTATTTTATGGGGCAGATCAGTCTTACAAATAATTCTTCACTATCATAAACCGCACAAAGTAAACCCTTAAAATCAATAATAATTATCATTTGTACAGTAAGCCAACAATAAATATTCAAATCCACACAATCAAAGGCCAAACCACAAATCAAAAGTGTCTTCAATATCGAAAGCCGCTCCGAACACCGAGTTGCAGTTGCAGTTGTAAGAATTGGTGACTTCAGCCTTAAATGAAACTTAAGCTCTCTTTTTACAACCCATTGATTGATGCGTCCCAAATTTTGGTCTTCTTTCTTCAAACCAAATCAGCTTTCCCGTCCCATGGAGATGTATTTTTTTGCGAGGGCGTGGAGACTTAACGACGTGGTAAATCATAATGTAAGCACGCAAAAGGGTGCTTCACGAGATAAGCTGCGAGTCCGTATCTACCAGATCCCCTATATCTTTTTTCAATGTTAAAAAGGACCAGCGAGCATAAAAGAAAGGATCTATCTAGATCAGGATCCATTTGGGTGTTCTGTGATGGATGTTTCTTTTAGGACCTGTGTCCCAGACAGTGTTAAATATGGGCTGTCGATCTGGTTTGCTGTAATGAGGTTGGGAAAAAGATAGAATTTTTCTCCACCCCCTCCCCATTTTTTTTTTTTTTGTAATTGGATTGGAAATAATTTGAATTTTGAAGTGTAACTACGATTTGCACAAAAGGTTTTGTCAATTTTTTTGCAGTTCTTTCATAAGTCACCAATGATATGCAAATTAGAGTTAGCCAAATGGCTGCGAGAGATAAAGGGTATTTGCCTTCCTGAGAACTTTCAAGGATAACTGACAAGCACTTGCAACATTTGTGAGACATTCAATCATAATCACTATAGAATTCACTCACTTTTAAAAAAGTGACAGTAATGCACGCTACCAGAGAAACTCAAACCTTTACTCTTTTGCATGAAAACTAATATGCTGTGCTTTTTTTGAACATTGGATATTTTCAGAAACAGCTTAAAAGACGAAAATATTAAAAGTAGATATTTAATTGGTTTGAATATACTATAAGACATACAACAAACGTGTTGAATAAATAAATTAAAACAAATACATTAGCACTAATTATTAACACATTAGCACTAATTATTAGTACATTAGCACTTTATATGCAAAACACTTTGTTTCAGAACCATTAACCTAGACAAAATAAAATATGAATTGCCAACTATGCCTTTTGTAATGAAATAAAAAAAGATTCATTTGACTAATTTCAAATGTCTTTAATTTCATTTGACACTGTTTTAGAAAACGAAGAGACTCGATGGCGTTTGTGATGTTTAGCATCTTGCCTCGTTAGTCGGATTACCTGGTAAGAGTTTTCCAGTTTTCTCCCACACCATACTCAAATTTTGGGTAGTTCCTCTAAAAGTCCTTCCGAAGGCCTTTCTTCTTCAGCGAAACATAGCCAAGTCAGACTTCTACCTACAGGTGCTGTACCACAACAGAAGCTGTTTCCTTTCCCTCCATCCCTGAGTAGACTATTCATGGGATATCCGTCCCGCACTGCAGGATACTGAGGATTAGACACAACAACAACATCTTTTCTGTGGCATTAACCGTTATCTTGGGTAGGAAATTTCACTTCACGAATTTGGACATCGATATGCATCAGATTTGTGAAAGGAAATGAACAACAGAGACATTTCCATTCACACACTAAAAAAAAATTGGCACATAAACTCTCCTTAAAATTAGACCAGACAATTTTAAAACACCACGCATATTTTTCAGATAGTGCTGTACTAATTTTTAAAAAAAATCAAAAATAATTTAACTTACATTGAAATATGATTTTTAACCTTTCATTTTATTGTATAGGAATTTTTATTTTAAATTTTAAGAAACAAAATTACATATCGCAACATGCAATTTAATTTTAATCCATTTTGAATTTCTACATGGTGTAAAATTTATGAAGAATTTAAATTATGTAATAATTTCAACTTTATACATCACATTAAAAGTTCGTAAGAGAAATCTTCTTTTTCTTCTTCTTCATTGGCGCCCTTCAGTGAGCCAAGGCCGTCTGCCTATTGTCAGATATCGAGACAGAAGATATTTTCTTTTACGGGGTTAGAAAACTTTACGTCCAGCAATTATATTAGACCAGGACCTACAGTTTAAAGTGAATTCCAAATCACTACAAACATCCATGGTACCGGCAGAACTCAAACCCTGGCCACAGCACCAGTTACTCGGCCATCAGGCTCATTATAAAAATGTTACTTAACATAATTAATAACTATTTTAATACATTTAAATGACAATAAGAATTGAGAATTTTACAAATCATAAATTCAAGAATATGATTATTTAAAAAGTGATATAATAAGATAGAACTAGCCTAGCTTTGCGTGGTATAAGTTACAAAGACAATATATATATATATATATATATATCTTCAACAATTCAGGTTACCTAATGCCACCCACTTGACTTCATATTACTTCCCGAAACAAATTTCATAACAGCGGCAAACGACCGTGACAGACTGTTTATCCAAACACGCATCTTTGAGGCTAATATAACACCTTTCACAACAGAAGCAGTCGGAAATCATTTTAATTAAACAGTGGGTTTCGCCCTTCAGGATATCCCGAATCAAACAGTTAGATGGATAATATGCCTTAGGAATTGTTTTGTACCAGGTGATGATGCATGGGGCATGATATCCCCGTTCCCCATTCAAGTGACACCAGAGGCAGAATTTAAAAGCTCTTAGACGCAGATGATGATTTTAAGTGACATAGCTTCTGTAGTAAATTTCAGCAAGTGCTGTGGAGGTGTGATAACCTAAATAATGTCTGCGGCAGAGCAATTATTTCTTACTGTCTCAAATGGCTGGGATCGAAATTTTAAAAAAAAAAAGCAGTCATAACATTTCTCATTTATTTAAGAAATATTTCTTGATCTGAGATATAAACTTAATTTCGTAAACTTTTTTTTTTTTTCTCTTGGACTTTGTAATTCCCCTCATGCAGAATGAGTTAGTTGTAGTTTCTGATCCCACTTTGTTTGGTTTGTCGCTTTACGGTAATTTTTTCACACTTTTGGCTAATGACATCCGGACCTACAGATAAACGTGGATTCCGAACCACTGACAAACACCCATGCCAATGCCAGGATTTGAACCTGAAGCCTATAGTACCAAAGGCCAGAGATTTAGACAATTGACCCATCAGGCCGCACATTAATAATTAAGTATTTTTAAAGCCTTCCATTTAAGAGTATATATTTTTAAAGTGATAAAATAAGATAGAATTAGCCTAGTTTATGTGGTATAAATTACAAAGATATCATATATACATATACTATTCATCAAATAAACGGCATCATATATAACGTTGATTCCGAACCACTACAAATTGACTAACGTTGATTCTTTGATTCAAATAACGTTGATTCGAACCACTACCATGGCACCGCCGGAACGCGAATCATAAACTTATGGCATTGAACTGCAGAGCGGTAACTGTAAAATCTTATTTAACGCAAATAATAAGTAATTTAATTCATTTAATTTAGTCACATTAATAATAATAGAATTTTTAAAGTTTTCCATTCAATAATATATTATTTTAAAGTGATAAAATGTGTTAGAGTTAGCTAGCTTTGTGTGATATAAGTTACAAAGACACTATACACTGAAGTGACAAAAGTCATGGGATACCTCTTAATATCGTTCGGCCCTCCTTTCGCCCGGCGAAATGCAGCAACTCGACGTGGCATGGACTCAAACAGTCATCTTGGAAGTCTTCTGCAGGAATATTCACGCCCTGCTGTCTCGATAGACGTCCATAATTGGAAAGCGTTGATGGTGCAGGATTTTGGGCGGGAACAGACCTTCATGATGTCCCATAAATGCTCGATGGGATAATCATGTCGGGCGATCTAGTGGAATGCCAGATCATTAACGTTGGAATTGTCCAGAATGTTCTTCAAACCAATCGCGAACGTTGTTGTGGCCCGGTGATATGGCGCATTTGTCACCAGAAGAAGAATTTAATCGTTGTTTGGGATGGTTTAATGAATGGCTGCAAGTAATCTAGCAAGTAGCTGAACATATGCAGAGGACTAAGTCCATGCCAGAAAAAACAGCCCACACCATTACGGAGTGTCAAATGATTGAACAGTAAATTTTTGCTGAAATTTTCCATTTATTTAAGTACAATATTTCTTGAGTAGAGTTATAAAATTTTTACCAGTACTGAAATCGTGACTTATCGTAGACCAGGCCAATTTTTTCCATTGTCGTTGGGACCAACTTGATTGTGCGGTCACGTGCCCATTTTTTGAGTCGCTGCTAAGCGATGTCGTTCTGTCAGTAAAGATTCCGAACCACTCACAAGTCGGTCTTCTGCTGGAATAGCCCAAGGAAAACCTAATTTTTGAAGTCTGTGGTACCAAGTCCCTTGTACGTAGCCAACATTGCCATTTCAAGACGCACATTATTATTTGAAGAATTTTTGCCATCCATTTAAGAATATACGACTTTTTGAACGTGATAAAGTTAAGTTAGGCGATTACCACTAGTTTTATGGTGGTATGTTATGCCTGAAATTTCATACTCATGCATATAAACGTGGATCTGGGAATTTATACGCCTAACGATTTCCGAAATGGCATGACCCGGCGTCTAGCTATAACGTTGATTCCGAATCGTTCATATATCCATTCCACGTCGTAGGTTTCGAACCTAAAACCTCTTCATACCAAAGAACTTGAACAGAAATAGCCAAGCTCTGACCATCACTGCGCATTTATACCTGATAATTTTAAATGTCTACTTTCAAGAATATATTTTTAAAGTGATAAATTACACTATCCTAGACTTTTGTCACTTCAAAAGACATATATACATATCCTTAACACTTCAGATTACCTAATGCGAGCAACCTGACTTCATATTACGTTCTGAAACAAGTTTCATAATAGCAGCAAACGACCGTGACAGACTATTTATCCAAACACGCATCTTTGAAGCTAATAGAACACCTTTCACGACCCACTCCCCATAACTGAAGCAGTTGGAAATCATTTTAATTAAACAGCGGGTTTCGCCCTTCAGGATATCCCGAATCAAACGGATAGACGGACAATATGCGAAAGAGAGTGGAAAGCAGTTTAAATTAGAATTGTTTTGTTCAACAATATCGAGCGTTGATGTGTAGGGCATGATATCCCCGTTCCCCATTCAAATGACACCAGAGGAAGAATTTAAAAAGCACTTAGACGCGGATGGTTTAAGTGGCATAGCTTTTTGCAGTAAATTTTAGCAAGTGCTGTGGATATGTGATAATCTACTAAATAATGTCTGCGGAGAAAATAAAGAGAGTATTTATTTCTTATTGTGTCAAATGATTGAGATATAAATTTTAAAAACAAGTAAATATTTATTTAAGTACAATATTTCTTGAGCAGAGTTATAAAAAAAATTTTCTAGTACTTTTAGTTTCCTTTATGTAGAATGAATTTTTTGTTGTCGTTGTTATTTCTTATACCACTTGGTTTGGCCTGTCGGTCTACGGTCATGTTTTGCTCCTTTTAGGCTATTTATACCGGGGCCTACTGTTTAATGTGGATTCCGAACCACTCACAAACAGCCGTGCCACCGCCAAGATTAACGAACCTGAAGTCTGTGGTACCAAATGCCAGAGCGCTAGCCAACTGGCCATCAAGACGCACATTATTAATTAAGAATTTTTAAAAAAGCCATCCATTTAAGAATATATATTTTTGAAGTGATAAAGTAAGTTAGAATTATCCTAGTTTTATGTGGTATAAATTACAAAGATATTATACATGCATATAAACATCCATGCATATATATCCATAATATAAACGGTTTCGAACCTAAAACCTTTCGTACCAAAGACTTCAAAGCTAGCCAATTGACCATCAGGTAGCACATTAATAATTGATAATTTTTAAATGTCTTCTTTCAAGAATATATTTTTAAAGTGATAAAGTAATACACAATTAGCCTAGATTTGTGTGGTTAAATTCCAAAAGACATCATGTATATATCCTCAACAATTCAGATTACCTAATGTGAGCAACCTGACTTCATATTACTTCCTGAAACAAGTTTCATAACAGCAAACTACCGTGGCAGACAATTTATCCAAGTACGTATCTTTGAAGCTAATATAACACCTTTCACGACCCACTCCCACAACTGAAGCAGTCGAAAATCATTTTAATTAAACAGTGAGTTTCGCCCTTCAGGATATCCCAGGAATCAAACGGATAGATGGACAATATGCGAAAGAGAGTGGAAGGCCGAGGAATGCGATTTGAATTAGGAATTGTTTTGTCCAACAATACCGTCTGTGATGTGTGGGGCATGATATCCCCGTTCCCCATTAAAATGACACCAGGGGCAGAATTTAAAAGCACTTAGACGCAGATAGTTTAAGTGACGCGGCTTTTGTAGTAAATTTTAGCAAGTGCTGCGGATGTGTGATAATCTACTAAATAATGTCTGCGTAAAAACGAGAGAATTTATTTCTTACTGTGTCAAATGGTTGAGATCTAAATTTAAAAAAGTAATCTTAAAAAACAAATATTTCTCATTTATTTAAGTACATGAAGAAATATTTCTGGATCCGAGATATAAAATTAGTTTCGTAAACTTTTTTTCTTGGATTTTCTAATTTTCCGTATGTTGAGTTAATTTGTTGTTGTTACTTATCTTACTTGTTTTTGGTTTGGTGGTCTACGTCCTTTTTGCACTTTAGGGTATGCAGACCGGGACCTACTGTTTAACGTGGATTCTGAAGCTCTAACAAGCATCCATGCACCCGCTAAGATTCGAACCTGAAGCCTGTGGTACCAAAGGCCTCAATGCTAGCTAATTGAACATCAGGTAGCATATTAATAATTGAAAATTTTAAAAGTCTTCCATTCAAGAAATATATAGAAGTGATAAACTAATATAGAATTAGCCTAGCTTTGTGTGATGTTAGTTACAAAGACAATATAGTATATATCCTCAACAATTCAGATTACCTAATAACACCAACTCGACTTCATATTACTTCCTGAAACAAGTTTCATAACAGCAGCAAACTACCGTGGCAGACTGTTTATCCAAACACGCATCTTCGAAGCTAATATAACACCTTTCACGACCTACTCTTCACAACAGAAGCAGTTGGAAATCATTTTAATTAAACAGTGGGTTTCGCCCTTCGAATTCGCCAGGATATCCCGCATTAAACGGATAGATGGAGAATATGCGAAAAGAGTGGAAGCCCAAGGAATGCAGTTTAAATTAGGAATAGTTTTTGTCCAACAATACCCAGTGTGATGTATAGGGCATTATATAACCGTTCCCCATTAAAATTACACCAAGGCAGAATTTAAAAGCACTTAGATGCAGATGGTTTAAGTGACATAGCTTTTGTAGTAAATTTTAGCGAGTGCTGCGGAGGTGTGATAATTTAAGTAACGCCTGCGGAGAAAAACATTTCGTTCTTACAAATGTCAAATGATTGAGATCTAAATTTAAAACAATCAGCCTTAAAAAACAAATATTTCTCATTTATTTCATTCAAGAAGTATTTAAGTACATTAAGGAATACTTCTTGATCCGAAATATAAAAATTAATTTTGCAAATTTTCTTTTTCTTGGACTTTCTAATTTCATTTATGTAGAATAAATTTGGTGTTGCCCATTATCATAGTTGGTTTGATTTGGTTTGCTGCTTTATGGTTATTTTTTTCATATCTTAAGCTAATTAGACCGGCTACCACTAAACCATGAGTCGGGCAGAATACTGATACATTACATAAGAAGGAATGATTTGAAGAAATGCTATTTACTTTGTGGTGCGTGGATTATAAAAGAAAGGGGAACAGATCTGCACTAAATAATCTTAATAAATAAAAAATTAACAGCAAAAAAAAGAATGAATTTTTTTATGGACGCAAATGTGATAAAATTCAAAATTACCAATAATTAGTTTTAGATTAAAGAATTAGATTTAGTTTAGATTAAAGATTTACGTTAAGAATTCTCAATTTTTTAAAAAAATAATAAAAATCCAGATTCCATTCACGTGCATAAATAGGAATGGGATTTTGATCTGCTTTTTATCTAATTACAATTCAGGACCAAATTATTGGTTTAATTTGTTGCTTTTACGCTCATCTTGTGCACATGAGGGTTAAACGGACCGGGACTTACAGTTTAAAGTGGATTTCGGAACCACTAATAAATATCCATGCCACCGACAAGATTCGAACCTGAAGTCTGCGATACCAAAAGCAAGAGCACTATCCACTTGGCCACCAGGCCGCTTTATTAATACACAATTTTCCCCCGAAAATATAGCTATAAAGTTGAACTTCTTATTTTAATGATAAAATAACGCATAAAATTAATTTTTTTTTTTTTAAATTCCCTCAACATAGTTCCAATTCCATAAATACTGAAAAAGAGTATGCTTGCATGTTAAATCTTAGATGCATTTTAGATTAGACTAGACAAAAAAATTTAACTCAAGCAATCAAATAACTTTAAATTATTAAGATACAATTTTATTTTTTGTTTATTGAAACAAATGTATTGCTTCTAATCACCAAATAACTGCCATGTTTAGAAAGAACCCTCAAGTACGAAAAATCTTATATGTTATTTTACTAGTCATAAAATATAACTCAACTTGCCCCCTAACACTTTGAAATTATTGATTATACAAGAAGGGAAGTTTGAATTTCCCTTTTGTTTAATCGATAACATTAATAAGATAAAGTAAAAGAAGAAAAAAAAAATGTTTCCAACAATTTGCCTCCAATCCCTTAAATAACTCAAGCAATCATGCAAGTATTAACTCAAGCAATCAAATGAGTTTCAATTGTTACGATACAATTTTCGTTTTTTGTTTCATCCATGACATTAAGATTAGACAAAAATAAAAACTTATGTTGTTGTTGTCGTATCCCTCACGGAAGGAGGGCAGAGAGGTGCAGCTTCTGTTCTGATGGAGCACCCGTAGGTAGGAGTAATAAAAACTTTTGTTTTAACTTATTGATTCTAATCTACAACATCTCCTGTCTCGAAATCTGCCAGTAGACATACGACCTTGCCTCACCATGGGGATGTTGAACCAATGAAGAAGAAGAATCTCCAAAAAATTGCCATGTTTAGAAATAACCCTCTAGTATGAAAATTTTTAGAAGCTACCACTAGTCATAAAATATAACTGAACTTGGCCAAACACTTTGAAATTGTTGATTATACAAGAAGGGGAAGTTTGAATTTCCTTTTTGTTTAATCCATAGCACTAATAAGATGAAGCAAAAGAAAAAAAAACTCATCCATGAATTTACCACCAATCTCATAAATAACAGCCATGTGCAGAGAGAAGGCACTTAAAGCATTGCTGGAACCCTTCAAGTTCTGAAGAATATCGACTCAAGTGGTGACAAATTTAGGTTTATAGCATGGGACAGCCTGTCATCGTGGCAATTTCGTGCGTTTACTAGATGAGAAACCCTTCAAAGGAAAGGAGGCACTTGAGGGGCCATCAGGCAGCTCGATATATGCAGGGGGTTTCTTTCGGTGCTTTTAGGAGGGAGAATGCTTTCGTCCCTTTTAATATTCAATGTTTTCATTAACTAATCTGGGATATAGTTTATAAATTTGTTTCTTTGTTTGTTTATCAAGTAAAGAATTTTTTATTTATTTCGTTTAAAAGGGGTTTTTTGTTTGTTTTATGAAAGGGAGGGAATTAAAAAATCGATTTATTTCGAAGGGGATGAGATAAGTTTTGCTTTTAAGTTCGAATTCAAAAAGTAGGATTCAATAAAATCGTTATGAAATTTTGTTACAAGTATATATTTTTGTTGTGGTTAAGTACCGTTAAATATTAAATTAATGATACTTTTATTTCTTTTAACTGATAGGATGAGAAAGATCACGTCATTTGATGTCGGAAGATGATGTTGTTCTTTAGAATTAGACTCATTATGCAATACGAATTGTCGTTTTCTCTACAGAGGAGGTTTTGTTTGGTTTCTTGCTCTACGGTAATATTTTTGTACGTTAGGCTAATTAGAGTGGGACTTACTATTCAACGTGGATTCCGAACCACTAACAAACACCCATGCCACAGCCAGGATTCAAAATTGAAGCCCATGGTACACAAAAAGGCCAGAGAGCTAGCCAATTGGCCATCAGGTCCCCTACAGAGGAGGTACTTGCATGTGCCACTGCAATTTGAAACGATAACTCCTAAGTAGGTTCGAATCTAGAAGATCATGTCTAGTATGCCATACAATAGTACGCCCTATGGTTTACAAAGATCATCACTTAATTCACTAAATATAAAACAGAAGAAGACGCACATGCGCATTATAAATACATTTACATAAATCGTGGCAAAGCCGAGCACTATACTATAATACTTAAGCACTTGTTAACTTAATAGTGTTATTTTTATAGGATATATATATATTTTTGTAATTAAATTTAACAAGAATATCTTTTAAATGTGTGCAAATACTACATCTTTAAAAGTTATAAAAAAAACAACCTTGTCATGAAAAATTGTCTTTATGAGGTATTAAAAACCATTGAATTTGTTTCACAATTCTTCTAAATCCATTAGTAAAAATCATAATACATAAAATTATAGAAAAAAAAATCAATAATCCGTATAAAAATCTGTTTCGATATGCCATATTATTCTTTTTTTAAAAGCGCCATCTATTGGTTAAAGTAAGAACTACACTAAAAAATTTTAAAATTATATCTTATCTTCCATTAAAGAAAATGAATCACATTATATTTATCTTGCCACAATTAATTACCATAATTACGCTTAAAAATATTTAGTGCTTCAAATAAGTAAGCATTAACCAAAAACACATTAACAAAAATTAATAAATAAAAATAAAAATTAATATCTTTTAAAAAACTATTTGACCGAAATTTTAACGTCAAGAAAATATTATTATTTTTTCTTGCAACAATAGATTATTCAAATATTCTTACTTTAATAAACTAATTTCTATTAAATTGTCTACTATTTTACCATTAATTACTTTATGTTTCATTACCTGAAAAGCCATTAATTCTATGAAAATGTACGTCGTTGTACTTTTCCTCATTAACAT
This sequence comes from Caerostris extrusa, assembly GCA_021605095.1. Taxonomy (NCBI): domain Eukaryota; kingdom Metazoa; phylum Arthropoda; class Arachnida; order Araneae; family Araneidae; genus Caerostris; species Caerostris extrusa. The sequence continues at coordinate 28,742 of BPLR01002127.1, forward strand.
GTGTGTTCATTAAAAATAAATCACATTAACTACAATAATATCATGTGAACTAATCGGTTAATTTGGTGGACAGTATACGGTTAAGTTATAAAAGATAATAAGTAGCAGAATTCTTTCATATTTTTAGAAAAATAAGGAGTAAAAAAAAAAAAAGTTCTCTTTATTCATGACTGTTGAAATCCATTTTCATTAAGTCCTCATATACTTTAAAAGCTTTTACCTTTTTTTCGCAAAAAATATTCTGAACGAACAGCAATTATGACGAAAGAATATTAATTTTTGGGATCCGGATATTTAACTTATACTGCAAGCCGAAAATTCGTAGCGCGTTCACAATTACGGATATTAAATTTCTCATTAAATTCTAATCGTTGAATGATGAAGTGATTAAAGGATGGAATTATGCGGAACACTCAGAATAATTTGCGAGTAAATTTTAGAATTAATTTAAAGTTCAAGCGATGGAACGGATCGTTCCCACAAATTAGAGATTAAAACTGATTACAGATTATTCAAATTGAGATGATTTATTAAGTTTATTCTAGAAAGAAAAAAAACATATAATTTTATATTTAAAAAATTTGAAATGTTTAATCTTATAAAGTTTACAAAAATTATTACTTATAATACATATAATATTTTTAATAATAATATAATATAATTTTATAATAAATTATAATTTATTTATTTATTATACATTTTACGTTATTTACACACCTTTTACATACTTTACATTATTAACATTTTTTGATCGTTTTTTTAAGTTACATTTAATTTTTTAGAAAAAAAATTTTAATTTTAATTTTAAGAATAAAAATGAATAAATTTAATAAATTAAAATTTAAAAAAAATTAAAATTAATACATTTTAAATTTATTTTATGTAAATAAAATTAAATAATAATTAATTTATTTATTTTTAAATACAAATTTAAAAAAATTTTATTTAAAAATTTAATTTTTCAGAATAAAAATTATATTTAAAAACATAACTGTTTTGATAATTATTTATGATTAATTTATTAATTAATTTAATTTTTTATAAATAAATTAAAATTAATAAACTTTCAAATAAAAATTAAAAAAATAATTTTCAGTATAAAAATATGTATATTTAAAAACATAATTGTTTGATAATTATTTATGATTACAAAGTTCCTAGTGTAATATAACTGTAAACACACTTGCTATTTACAAATATGCATGTCCATAATTTTTTTGGTATTTTTTTTATTATTTGAATTTTAGTTAAAAATAGGATATTTTGTACAAAATAAGTAATCCAATCTTTCAATGTTAATAATCAATATAAGTCATTATGGAATGTAATTTTCAAATGACAATTATATAGCAGATTCAATTTATCTAGGTCAAATAAGGAAGGGACGCTGCTTAAATACATTTACTTTTTTACCATAATTTGTAAGAAACGATAACAAGAAAGATCCATTACCTCTTTTCCAATTTCTAAAAAATCCAACTGTATAACTGTGTCCAAGTATAAAAGTGGTAAAAATAAATTAAAACGTTATTCTGTTAAAAAAAATCGTCTGCCATTTTAAGATGAATATAATCAATCAGACGACGATAATTTGATTTCCAACAACAATTGGAATTAAACATTTAAAAAATGAATTTGGCAACAATTAAAAAACGCCAAACTTGAATTTATTAAGTATTTTTAAATACAATTTTTTTTTTTAGAAAGATAATTGCATTTAAAATTTATTTAATAAAATTCAAGATTGGCGTTTTTAACTAGTTTCTTTCAAAAATAATATAAATTCGTATGGCTTAAAAGTATTGAGTGGATTAAATGATGGATTGTGATGTCACTTTTTAATTGTGAAATATAGATATTCAGTAAGTCAATTTATCATTTACGATCTTCCATTAATCATAATTTACTTGGGGTTTTCTTATTTTTTATAGGGTTAAATGGTACTTTTGCAAACCTTTTATATTTTTGTCTTTAAAAAAAAAGTGGCTAAAAATTAAAAATGTTTTCGTATGTGATTCCCAAACCAACGTGCAAATTAATTTGATTACTAAGATCATTATTATTTTATATTTTTCAAATCTTTTAACAGAAATTAAATAAAAAGTACGTCATACTTTTGTGTACAATAAATTTAACCATGAAACACATGCATATAAGCGTGAACATTAAGTAACTTTAAATTACAGCAACTATAAGGAAACGTATCAATTATGCACACAAGTGCTGTATATATAATTATGAAAATCTTATATTGTGGGGGCACAACATATTTCTAGTACAATATAAATTATTTATTTTTAATGAACACAGGCGCTTTAATTATAAGTTAAATCTAAAATTATTAATAATTGTTTACTTGCAAATAACCCAGCACAAGCTAGGGTTAATGGTTTGAGATTCTGAATTTAGGAAGTTTGGTTCTGCGTTTAACATATGAGGTGAAAATTTCCATGTTTATATCTCAGATGGAAGCGATAAATTCGTAGACCAGAAAAATTCTTCCGTTGAGACAAAAGAAGAAATATAAACAAAAGTTTCGAGTAAGTTAAGATAGATTGGTTAATTATTAAAATTTTCGAATCGTACATTATAGGTTCTCGCTGAACTATTATAAGTGAAGAGATAATATTATTTAGTAATAATAAGTTGGAAAGAAGAGTAGAAAACAAAATAAATGTGAAAATAATTAATCCTATAAAAAACACATGTAACAATGATTCTATTATCTTCATTATCTTTCATTATGAAAGCGCATGAAGCGGAATATTTAGAATAACCATTATATGATATTGACACTATAAAAATAATCATGAATAAAAAGTAAGAAGTACAAGAAAAAAATAGTTAATTAGTAAATTTTTCAAATCATCCTTTATATGTTCTGGCTGAAATATTATTAGTAAGGAGAAAATATCATTTAGTAATAATATGCTAGAGAGAAGAAAAAAAGAAATCTAAAAAATAATTAATAAACACAAGTAACAATGTTTCTTGTACTTCATTATTAAAAACACGTGAAGCGGAATATTTAAAATTCCATTATATGATATTGACAATATAAAAATCCTCATGAAGGAAAAATAAGAAGTACAAGAAGAAAAAAAAAAAAGATATTCTTGTGATCTGCAGTTCATCGCCTGATACAACTATTTTACTATTAGCACAGGAGCTGTACTCTTTGCGACTGTCCACAAACAACACAACTGTGTGACAACAATACTTATATTTGTAGGTCAAATATGCAGAGCTTATTTTAAGGGCAGTATATTGATGACCAATAAAAAAAAATCCATTTCTTACTTTAATTTCTTCAATAAAACATTTGAAAATCTTTTATAAATATTTCAAAATGCTAACTATGTAGTATTAAGAAATGCATAAACACAATTTATTTAAATTTGTTTACATATTATATTTTTTGTTCAGTTATGGTTTTATTTTTAGTTTACATATTATACATATAATCATCATCAACATTGCGCAACAGCCCCGTGGTGGGCCAAGACCGTCTACCTACTGGCAGATTTCGAGACGAGGGATGTTTACTTTTTACGGGATAGAGTTGTCAGACCTACGTCTAACAATCTACAGCCATATTACTCCTAGAGCGGGACCAACGGTTTAAAGTGTATTCGAATCGCTACATACCATGACACTATCGGAACTGAACCCACTACCGGAACTATGGCACCGAGCGCTTGTCACTCGACCATCAGTCCCTCATATTATATATATAGTTTACATTTATACATTTGTTTTACATATTATATTGACTCGTTTACATATTATGAAAATGTTTCCTTTGAAATATGCTCTCAACATAGTGAATAAGACTTAAAAAATTACCAGAGTTGATATTAAAATATTTCATAATATGTTGCTTAAAATAATAAAATCATAAACGGTGAAAAAAAATATATTACAAATAATAAATAAATAAATAAAATAACTTCGATCGATCTGCAGAACACTGTAGTATACACCAACTACAAACTTTTTCACAAATATAATTTACAAGAATACAAGAATTTCTTTCAGCCTTATGTTGGTAATACAAGAATTCACATGCTATGTCACGAAATGCTTTTTCGAAAATTTCACACCAAAGCATCAAAACAAGAGCAAAAGCAATAAAGGATTTTGCCTCAGAAAGTATGAAGAATGTCGTAAAAGGGAACTTGCAACTAGAAAATTTAAGAAAAGCCGTTTTTCCCATATCCATGCGCATCTTCAATTTTCAAGAAAGCGTTACCTTCCTCCTAGATTCTGAAGCACAGATAAAATCAATGCACCACAAAGTCGCTTTTGCAGATGAAGTCCTTGTAGCGTCTGAAGAATTGGATTTTTACACGTCTTTTATGTTATGCAAATTTTATGTCTTAGAAAAGTTTATATTGCAGTGTTTATAATAAAAACTTTAGTGTTAAATGATAAAGAAGTTGAGCTTTTAAATAATGTACAATGTCCAATCGATCAGATTATCGATTAGGCGTAGAGTTTGACACACAGCGATACATAATTTGTATAAAGAATTTGTGATACCAGATTGTTATTTCAGTTTGTTGTTGAAAATATAGTTCTTGATTTATTATTACAAATAATTATGTGCCATAGTGCATTAATTTATTAATTAAAGAATTAGTCTGGGTTTATGAAAAATTATTATATTATAAAATACAGTTATTTATTTTTTATTTGGCTTACAAATTAGTACCGAGGAAATTTAACCTAAGAAAATTAACTATACATATATTTATATACACGGAAATAAGGTGTTATTAATATATTTAATATGGGTGCGCAGAAGATCCACCTCCCCGTGGTGCACCTGGTAACACTTTTTAGTGGCTAAAAGATCTGCAACTTGGCATTTTTGTTAGATTAATGAACTCTGTTTCAGCATGCTTTGTTGTATTCGTTGTATTATTTTGTTGTTGTTGTATGTTTTTTTTTTGTTGTTCTTTTTTTGCTGTAACTGTTCATAATCTGCCATTGGAAATAAAAAAAAATATATATATTTAATATTATATTAATAATTTTACATCTTATATGCATTTTTTATTTTAAATCTAAAAACGTTAAAAAATTTTATTTATTAAGTTTAAGATGATGCATAAATAGAAATTAATTCTAAACTAGTATTAAAATTTGATATAATAAAAAAAGAAACTTATACAAATGTATAATAGTACACACATATTAAATATGCATGTATAAGATATACATAATGTATAATAACACATACACATATATATATATGCATAATAATAATATTAGTTTCAACTGATTTAAAAAATATTTCTTCTAAAAAGAAATTTCGTGAAAATTTTAAATGAATGAAGCTAATGAATGAATGAATATTAATGTATAATAATAATAATAGTTTCAACTGATTTAAAAAAATATATTTCTTTTAAAAAAATCCCTGATAATTTTTAAATGAATGAAGCAGAAAAGATTGTCAGAATGAAAGAGAAATAACTTTTATTTCAGTAACCATTAACAAAAAACATCAGAATTTATAAAGTACTTATTTTTTCTATTCTTAAATGAAATACCAAGAAGCAAGTCAATACGTATGGCTATTACAAAGGCATCATTATGAATTTCAAAATAAAACGCAGACTACTAATAATATCTTTTTAAAAAAATACAATCAGCATCACGCAAATCTAATACGAGTCCAGCTCCTACCCTCTCCAGCAACGAAAATATGCGATGGCCACAACAGTTACACAACAAAGAACAATGTTATATAAATACCCGAAAAAAAAAAAAATACAACAGGATAGCTTGTAACTGAAATTAATCGCAAAAGCCTAAAAGAAAACAAAGCAAAGCATTGGATTTAACTAATGTACAAACAATGGGAAACAAAGCCACCGATGTCAAACACTTTCTCAATGGACGGGCCTCGTTTCAACACAAGGTAACAATTGTCAAGCCCTTCCTTTGAAAACAATACCAAATTTCACAATCGTATAACCTTGAATGTCTTTGGATGGAAACAAAACGAGGCTTTGAGTTTGGCCCAAGGTGACACGTCCCAATTCATAATATGTCCTATCCTAACCAAGATAGTGTTAATCTTGTTTTACGATCTTAATCTTAAGTAGTAACTAATGAAAGTTTTTTTGGACAGCTGCATTCTTGAATATACCACACCGGATGGAACGTTAGAACGTTTACAAAAGCCAGCGGGAACAATGGAGTCTGGCAGAGATAAAAAGCCTTTTAGGTGGGTTGGGAAATGAGAATCTCGTGTGAACCAAAAACACGTAACAAAGGGATTTAATTTGGTAATGTCAAGTGTTTAACTGGTAGGTGATTAGTGTTATCCTTCACCTTTGACTTGCGTAATGGATTTACAGTTGTTTGGAACTTTTTACAATGACTATAGTGTCTACAATAATGATGGAAATTAATGTAAATAACTGGTGCTTATCTTTGCTATCACTTATATGTATATGTATGTGCCTCAAGAAACTACAGAATCCATTTACTGAATATTTTGATCTACGTTTTACTTTTTCAGGCTTGTTAGCAGTAAATGCTGTTTTTTGATAACGTATAGGTATTAATAATTTCTAGAAAATGAACAAATAGCTTTTAATTAAACATAAAAATCGTCGCTAACAAAATGATTTTATATTACATTTAAACTTTTTTATTAAGAGAAGATTTATTTTTTTAAAATACGAGCCTATAAGGCCTTTTATGGGTTAAGAAATCTGTTTCAATCACAGCTCATATGCAGAAAAACTATATTCTTGTTATATAAAATCCTCATTAGACATATTTTGGTCTATCGCTCTGAAACATGGACTTTTGCAAGATCTGATTATGAGGCCCATTTGGGTATATTTGAGCAGCAGAAGATTTTAAGGGCTATTCTTGGAGGTGTTAGGGAAAGTGTTTGTTGGAGAAGACGCACATCGCAGAAATTTATAAATGCTATAAAGACGCAGATATTATAAAATTTATTAAGATCAATAGATTAAACGGGCTGCTCATGTATTTAGAATGAATTATTTAAACCTTGTAAAGGCTCATTTGGTAAGCCACAGGAACAAAAAGAGGAAGAGAACGGATTTAATTTGGTAATGTCAAGTGTTTTAACTGGCAGGTGTTTAGTGTTATCCTTCACCTTTGACTTGCGTAATGGATTTACAGTTGTTTGGAACTTTTACAATGACTGTAGTGTCTACATAGATAATTAATGTAAATAACAGGTGCTTATCTTTGGGATCACTATATGTATGTGCCAAAAGAAATTACAGGAACCCATTCACTGAATATTTTGATCTACATTTACTTTTTCAGGCTTGTTAGCAGTAAATGCTGTTTTTATTTTGGTAATGTATTCTAGAAAATTGAACAAATAGCTTTAATTAAATATAAAACGTTTCTAGCAAAATAGTTAGATATTCTATTTAAACATTTATTAAACATAGAATACTTATATATTTAAAATTATATTTTTAAAAACAAGTATGTTTTTAATTATACAAAAAAAAAAAAGATCTTCAACATAAGACATTAAAAATATTCTCACGGTTTTAAATATTTTTATGTAAATTTAAGAATAAATAAATTGCATAAATCAAATATAACACGAATGCATATTAAATTAATGCTACATTAAATGCTACATAATGATGGAATTAATGTAATAAATTAATGCTACATAATGATGGAAATTAATGTAAATAACTAGTGCTTATCTTATTATTATTGTTAATTAATTCTGTTCGAGCGTTTTATTAATGAAAATCAGGTTTCTTTAGCTGGTGTCATCATCGAAGTTTTTCGTTTAAAAATGCTACATAATCTTTTAACGAATAACATTTTAATACTCATTTGAAAGAATATTAAAAAAAGTTGTGCTTTTAAAAATAAGTTTAGCACAAGCATTTAATCAATATAATCCAATAAATTTAAGTCTGAGTGAAACTAATTACATGGGATAGACGATGAACTTTTAAAAGTTAGTATTGATTTTCCTGTCAGCAAAGAGAATTCCTCGGTCTTTTGTTTTATTGGAGCAAAATATTTAAGATTCTTTTAGTATACTTCGTGTAATTCTTCATGGATTACAGCAGGGTACAGCAGATTTGGCATTTCAAGTTTCCTAAGCGATGTCCATTTATATTCATACGAGGGAAAATTTCTTTTTAATATATTCCTGACGAGGCATTCGCTTTTGTGTTGCATGGCAAGGAAACCAGAAAATTAATTATCAATCAGTTATACAAGCAATTAGCTATTTAGATTGTATAGCAATTAGTTATACAAGCTTAAGCAATTAGCTATACAATGAAGAATGTTGCAAAAACATATGTTAATAATATGCACTACATAAGTGAGGAAGTCCAATCTCTCCCATAGCGAATTCATGATTAGTTTCCATTAGAGTACTGACTGCAAGTCAATTGTTGAATAAGTATTTGTAATATAAAATATAAAATGTTTAATATAGATATAAAATGTACAATATTTTTTAAAGAATTATAAACATATGTTAAAAACAATGTTAGTATCAAACATATGTTAAGACAAATAATAACATCTTAAGATATATATTAGTAATATGTACTAGATAAGTGCAGACTCAATTCTATTGGTGAGAGTCGAAGTCACAATCTTTCTCCATAATAAATTCATGATTGATTCAGTTCCCATTAGAGTATTAACTGCAAGTCAATTGTTGAATAAGTATTTGTAATATACAATATAAAATGTATAACTTAAATATAAAATCTTTTCTAAACAATTATGAACTTGATAATATATAGTTGTAACATATTAAACATATGTTAAGAACGATGTTAGTATCAAACATATGTTAAGATAAACAATAACATCTTGAAACATATGTTATTAGTAATATGTACTAGATAAATGAAGAGCCCAATTCTACCGATGAGTGTAGAAGTCCAATCCTTTCTTTATTTTGAATTCATGATTGAGTTCCCATTAGAGTATTAACTGCAAGTCAATTGTTGAATAAGTATTTGTAATATACAATATAAAATGTATAACTTAGATATAAAATCTTTTCTAAACAATTATGAACTCGATAATATATAGTTGTAACATATTAAACATATGTTAAGAACGATGTTAGTATCAAACATATGTTAAGATAAACAATAACATCTTGAAACATATGTTAGTAATATGTACTAGATAAATGAAGAGCCCAATTCTACCGATGAGTGTAGAAGTCCAATCCTTTCTTTATTTTGAATTCATGATTGAGTTCCCATTAGAGTATTAACTGCAAGTCAATTGTTGAATAAGTATTTGTAATATACAATATAAAAATGTATAACTTAGATATAAAATCTTTTCTAAACAATTATGAACTCGATAATATATAGTTGTAACATATTAAACATATGTTAAGAACGATGTTAGTATCAAACATATGTTAAGATAAACAATAACATCTTGAAACATATGTTAGTAATATGTACTAGATAAATGAAGAGCCCAATTCTACCGATGAGTGTAGAAGTCCAATCCTTTCTTTATTTTGAATTCATGATTGAGTTCCCATTAGAGTATTAAATGCAAGTCAATTGTTGAATAAGTGTTTATAATATAAAAATGTACACTATTTTTTAAAGAATTATAAACATATGTTAACATATCAAATATATGTTAAAAACAATGTTAATATCAAACATATGTTAAAAACAATGTTAATATCAAACATAAGTTAAGACAGACAATCACATATTAAAACATATGTTGTTAATATGAACTAGATAAATGAAGAAGTCCAATTTTTCGCCATAACGAATTTATGATTCAGTTCTTATTACAGTACTAACAGCAAGTCAATTGTGTATAAATATTTATAATATAAAATATAAAATGTACAATATTTTAAAAGAATTATAAACATATGTTAACATATCAAACATATATTAAAAACAATGCTAATGTCAAACATATGTTAAGACAGACAATAACATATTAAAACATATGCTAGTAATATGCACTATATAAGTGAAGAAGTTCAATATTTCTCCATAACGACTTCATGATTCAGTTCCCATTAGAGTACTGACTGCAAGTCAATTGTTGAATAAATATTTGTAATATAAAATATGAAATGCATAGTATAGATATAAAATGGACAATATTTTTTAAAGAATTATAAACATATTTTAACATATCAAACATATGTTAAGACAGACAATAACATCTTAAAACATACGTTAGTAATACGCACTAGGTAGGTAAAGAAGTCCAATCTTTCACCATAACAAATTCATTATGGTACTAAGTTCCCATTCGAGTAATAACTGCAAGTCAATTGCTGAATCAGCATTTTTATTATACAATATAAAATGTATATCATAGATGTAAAATGCACAACATTTTTTAAAGAATCATGTTGTAAAAAATAAATGTTACTATCGTATATTCACAAGATTGACAATTCCATATTTGTGAATCACAAACATTGCATCAGCGGTTTTCAAAATATTCACATTTCCCATAAATAAAAAGGAGATATCAAAATAACAGAAAGCACTACAATCTTTCCTTCACAAAAGCTTGAATTTCCAGCATTTCATAATAGAAAAAAAGAAACCCACATGAAACCAAACCCACACATGATACATCTTGCATATTTTCCTTGACTGGTTGTTACACTACTCGGAAACTACGAGCGCTGTACTTATTCCTTCCCATTTTAAAGAAATGTGGATTGTTTGAGTAAGGAAAAAAACGTTTCTTTCCCTGATCAATTGAAACAAGAATAAGGGGAGTTTTGCAAATAGGGGATGTATTATTGGAACTATTTTTTTCTTTCCTTTTCTAAGAATAACTTTTTCAAGTTGAACACTATGAATATATATCAAGATATTTTTTTAAAATAAGCATTGCAGTATCAAGAGAGCTGGTTTCCATTTAGAAATATACGTAAATGGAATGCCCTATCATTGCTTTTAATAATGAAGGTACTTGGTAGCGCCCCTAATGGTAACTATAAGCTAGAAAAATTTCATTAAATGCAAAGCTTTTAAGTTAAACCAATGGTTTTCGTTGATAGGTAACCTTTAATTCTTCCTAAATAAAGCTTACAATTTTCTAGAGCTCCCTTTTTCGTTATTAAATGTCATATCCTATTATTATTTTATTTAGTTACCTATGAAAAATATACAATTTCCAATATTTGCCAAGTAAGTATTCAAAATTTAAACTTTAATATAATTAGTAGACGTAATTAAAAATGTAACAATAAAATTTTTTTAATATTATATGCCCTGAATGAAATGGTGTATGAGGGAATCTATTTGAGACTTTTTTAATATATAATTATACATTTGATTTTAATCAAAACCAATTATTAAGAAAATTCGATTTTTAACTTGCGATTTTATGGGTAAGTTGATTTATTGAACCAAACTTAGGGTAAGTTGATTTGTTGACGCAATTATAAACACATGTTAACATATCAAACATATGTTAAAAGCAATGTTATTATCAAACATATTGTTAAAACCGACATAGAAATGATGCCGTTAGTCTACGTATACTGTAGGACGGCCAAATAATTGAACATTAATATAAAAACAATTAATAAAAATACGAAAATGAATACTGAAACAAACAACTATTTTCCTTTACTTTTAATGAATACTAATATATACAATTACAATCAAATTTAGGATTTTTACATTGGCACTTAAAACAGACTAAATAAAAAATGTTTATAGAGAAGCAATCATAATATTACGCATACCTCAAATGAAATATTCCCATGAGTGTGTAGGCAGTGATTTACCAGTAGCCTCAAAACCTTTTAACAAAAAAAAAGAATGCTCCCCACAAATTCAAAGATGGACATAGATATATGTTATAAATTATCCCAGTAGCCATTCTCGCAGCAAAAAAATTGTGTACCAGGCTCACGCACTATCGTAGATCGTTCGCTCTGCTTTCAACGGGTCTTCCTTTTTGCCCGCAAAGACTCCAAAAAAAAGGGTCCCACCAAAACCGACCGGTTCTTTTGGACCTGACCGTGTGACCGGGAGGGGTTATCTACCATTCCTGGATTCATACAAAAATAAAGGAAATACCCCTTACCCACACACAACAGGATAATTACCAGTCACAACACATATGTAAAAAGCAATGTTATTATCAAACATACGTTAAAAGCAATGTTATTATCAAACATACGTTAAAAGCAATGTTATTATCAAACATATGTTAAGTCAAACAATAACATCTTAAAACGTATGTTAGTATTGTTCATTTCTACCGGTGAAGGTCGAAGTCTAATCTTTTCTCCATAATGAATTAATGATTCAGTTCCCATTAGAGTACTAACTGCAAGTCAATTGTCGAATAAGTATTTGTAATATAAAGTTTATAATACAGATATAAAATGTACAATATTATCTAAAGAATCATGTTGTAAAAAAAATGAATCTTTTATGGTATTCACAAGATTGGCAATTCTACATTTGCAAATCACAAACATTGCATCACCGGTTTTCAAAATATTTACATTTCCCATAAATTCAAAAGGAGATATCAAAATAACAGAAAGCACTACAACCTTTCCTTCACAAAAGCTTGAATTTCCAGCATTTCATAATAGAAAAAAAGAAACCCACAAGAAACCAAACCCACACATGATACATCTTGCATATTTCCCTTGACTGGTTGTTATACTACTCGGAAACCACGAGCGCTGTACTTATTCCTTCCCATTTTAAAGAAATGTGGATTGTTTGAGTAAGGAAAAACGTTTTTCCAAAACGTTTTGAAACAAGAATAAGGGTAGTTTTGCAAATAGGGGGATGTATTATTGGAACTATTTTTCTTTCCTTTTCTAAGAATAACTTTTTGAAGTTGAACAGTATGAATATATATCAAGATTTTTTTTAAAAATAAGCATTGCAGTATCAAGAGAGCTGATTTCAATTTAGAAATATACGTAAATGGAATTTCCTCTCATTACTTTTTTAATAATGAAAGTACTTGGTAGCGCCCCTAATGGTAACTATAAGCTAGAAAAATTTCATTAAATGCAAAGCTTTTTAAGTTAAACCAATGGATTTCGTTTATAGGTAGCCTTTAATTCTTCTTAAACAAGGCTTAAAATTTTCTAGAGCTCCCTTTTTTCATTATTAAATGTCATAGTCATTTTATTATTTTATTTAGTTACCTATGAAAAATATACAATTTCCATTAATTTTCATAATATTAAACTTTTGATATAATTAGCAGATGCAATTAAAAAATGTAACAATTTCTTATTCAAATAAATGTAACATTGTAAAACAAATGTGTAATTAAATGTAACAATTTCTTACAATTTAAAAAAAATGTAAATATTTTATGCCATGAATGAAATGGTGTATGAGGGATCTGTTTGAGACTTTTAATATATAATTATAAATTTCATTTTTTAATCAAAACCAAATATTAAGAAAATTGATTTTAATTTAACGATTGATTGAAGCAAGGAGTAAGTTGATTTACTGAAAAAAATTTAGTAGTGAGTTGATTTGTGAAGCAAAATTCAAGGGTGAGCTGATTTGTTGAAGCAAATTTAGGGGTATCTTGATTTATTAAAGCAAATTTAGGGTAAGTTGATTTATTGAAGCAAATTTAGGGTTAAGTTGATTTACTAAAGCAAATTTAAGGGGGAAATTAACTTGTTGAAAATTGAAACTAGACAATTACAAATAAAATTTACCTTTTTTTTTATAGCCTTATTTGGATAGAAATCAATATATTAATAGTTTTACCCTTTTAGTAATTTCTTAACTTCTCAGAGAATAATTGTAATTTCGAAATTCATGATAATTAAATTTTGTGTTAATGCAAAATATAGTGCATTTCTTTTTAATTTTTTAAAAATATTTATTTAAAGTGCTTCAATTTTTTACCAGTAAGAAAAAGTGCTGTGCTCTTCTTCAGGAAATTGCACCCTAAATTTAGAGAACCTCTGATCTGTCTTCCGCGTTAGAGAAATTAATTACCCGTACTAAATTTTTGAATATATATGTGAACTTTTCGGCAACTTTTCTTTATAAAAATATAAAGTAATTACATTTTTTAAAAAATCTAGAAGGTACGTGCGAAAAATATGAAACTGAGAAAATCAAGTTTCAATATGAAAAAGGTAAATTAAAAGGTCCCCTTTTGACATTTAGTAGCAATTTTTGTCTGAATGCGGTTTATTTTAAAATGCTCGTAAAATTATAAATTACTTTTTAAAAACATTTTTGAAAAACTCTTTTTTGAAAGTGAAAAGTTAATTGTTTCCGTTTAAAATTGTGTTCATTTTCCATTTTGAAAAAATAGGCGAATTATAAAGGGGCCTGATGGCCGAGTGACTAGCGCCCGGCGCTCAGTGTCACAAGTTTCGAGTTCGAGTTCCAGAGGAGCCATGGAAGTGAGTAGTGGTTCGAATCCACTTTTAAACCGTAGGTACCGGTTTAATATTACAGTTTACTGTAGGGCTGACAATCCCTACCCCATAAAATGAAAAACATCTCCTGTCTCGAAATCTGCCAGTAGGCAGACGGTCTAGGCCCGCCATGGGGATGTTGCACTAATGAAGAAGGCGAAATATAAAAGACAATAGATAGTTCCTTTTTTAATCATACAAGAAATGCATTAGTATAGCTTTAAGTATCGGATATATATATTTCTGCTTTTATATTTATTGATTATTTTTTTAAATTTATAAATTATTCTTTATTATAATTTACTTTTAATTTATTCCTTTCTAAAGAAATACAAAAAAAAAAAATTTCTTTTCTTTTTATAAATATAGGTGAATAATAGATACGAAGACGAAAATATTACATAAATTTGGGCAAAGTACAAATATTTTTACATCAAATATATCAAATATAAAAATTATATATGCTGTTTATATATTTTATAAATGCCTTGATGATTAAAGAAAATGTTTTATTTTTAATTGAAAAGGATTTTATAGCACAAAAAAACTTTTGCCATGCATATTTTTAAATTTTAAATAACGATGCGAAAGTAGTTTGGAAGAATCTCAAATCCTTGCATTTTTCATTCCGCTAATAAATTCCCTCTTTTTTTCCCCACGTTCTAAATTTCTTTTAAATCCTATGGCAGAAAACTGAAATCTTTTCGGATTAAATAAGGCGAGAAAGATTTAGAACTTTCGAAAAAGTGAGAGAAAGAAAACACAAACTGAGAGACAGGATTATAAACGTTAAAAGAAGAAATATATATACATATATATATATAACACAAGGAAAAGGAATCGAAATTGACAGATTTTTACTTTATGCAAAGAAATTCAAATCTTGAAATATTCGCATAAGCAGAATTGTATTTCGAGACAGGACTTGCTGAAGGGAAATTTTAAAACAAAATGGCGGAAAAAATAAAAAAGAAAGATGTAATCCTGCCAGTAGAGAGTACATATATAAAAATAAAGCGTTTACTCGCAAATATATTAAAAGTCGGTAGGGAAAAAAATTCTCGGAAAGGGAAAACTAGAAAAAGTTGATACGAAAAATCGAACGTTTTCCAACCCGCAAGCTGTTACGTACGTCTAAATCTTGTCGGAAAGAATAAATAAATATAAGAAAAAAATAATAAGATGGAAGTGTAGAAAACAGTGAATTTCCACCAGACAACGGTAAAAAAAAATTCTTTCAGGTTTGTTATTTTTCAGATGTCAGTATTTGGTTGAAATAAAGTTACTGTCATTATGGCGCCAAAAACGACGTTTTTTGAAATTCGTAAAAATTGACTTATGCTGGAACATAAGTTAAAACATATGCTGGACCTTATTTGTGCAAATGAAAAAATATCTAATGTTTCTATAAACATATTTAAATAATATTTTTTC
Organism: Caerostris extrusa; assembly: GCA_021605095.1. NCBI lineage: Eukaryota > Metazoa > Arthropoda > Arachnida > Araneae > Araneidae > Caerostris > Caerostris extrusa. Next base: position 44,625 of record BPLR01002127.1, read on the forward strand.
ATATTTATAATAACACTTTTACTGCAAGTGTTTTTTATGCGAGATCCAATATTACCATAACAGAAGAAACAATATTATCATAACTGATACAAAATTTGTTTAAAAACGAAAGATTTCTGTGTAAACAAATTCTGAATATCTTACCATTTTGAATTACTTAAAATAAAAAAGGTATGTAATAAATAACAATATTAAATAAATTTAATTTACAGGAAATAAAAAAAAAAAGATGAACATGTAGTAAAACATATTTTTTTCGAATATCCAAATATTTTTGCAGGTACATTTTCGATTTATTTTTAAAATTTGTATTCAGTATCTAAAAATAAAGTTGTTGCAGCGTCTGAAACGGCATTTTGTGGGTAAGTTAATTTATTGAAGCAAATTTAGGGATGAGTTGATTTGTTGAAGCAAATTTAGAGGTAAGTTGATTTGTTAAAGCAAATTTAGGGTGAATTGATTTGTTGAAGCAAATTTAGGAGTGAGTTGCAAATTTAGGTGTGCATTGATTTATTGAAAATTTAAGGATATTAATCTGGGTAGGGAATTGATTTGTTGAAGCAAATTTAGGGGTGAATTGATTTATTGAAGCAAATTTAAGGATATTAATCTGTTGAAGTAAATTTAGGGCTGAGTTGATTTTTTTGATGCAAATTTATAAAATCTGTACTATGTTTATTAGTATGCAAAAAATTGAATAGTTAATGTTTCTTATAGTTATTAGACGTTTGTAATGATAAAATTTTTATTGCTAGTGATCTGTAGAAATAAAATGGCGAAACCTTTTTTAATACTCGATATAAAATTGATAAATGCATAAAATGAAATTCCCATTTTGGGTAAAACTGAATTTTTATATGCAGTTTGATAAAATTTCAACACAAGAACTTCTGCAAAACTTGTAAATTTTGACTTAACTTACTTCAGCAACAAAACTGGTATAATCTTATAAAAAGTAATCTGTAATAAATAAATAAGAAAATTAAAACGATAAACGGCAGGGTGGAAAAACAGAATTTTCGCTAGACAGTAAAAAAGACTTTTAAAGACAATTTTGGATCTCGTAAAAATCGATCTATTGATGCAAAATTTAACAAAAACATTCCCCACATTTGCTCAAATGACTAAATTTCTAATGTTTCTTATATATACATATATATATATTCGACAAACATTTTTGACTATCAAGGAAAAGTGGGAATGATTTAGAAGGATAAGTTTGGTTTAGAAAAAATATTTTGGTAGCCTTTTTTTTTTATTTCTACTTTATATGTTTTTGCGTATTTTGTTAAAATAATGTCACTGTTAGAACGACATTTTGTGCAATGAGGAAAAGATAATTTATTGAAGCATATATTTTTTTTTCTAATGCAGCTGGCAAACACTTAGACACTTGTCTTGAATGACTTAAGGCAAGCGCTGCACAGACGTTACTCACTTTGCATAACCCAGAGGGCGCGTGTAACTTGAAGATAAGCCCGCGGAGTAACAATGCCACCGCAACGCTCCTATTAGACCGGGACCTACGGTTTAAAGTGGATACCGAACCACTGCAAACATCCATGGCACCGCCGGGCTCGAACCCGAAACGTGTGGTACCGAGTGCCAGAGCGCTAGCCACTCGGCCATTCAGGGCCTTTTAAAGAAACATATATAACAATATATATGAAATTTATTTATTCATCTGTAACAACACATATATAATTTATTGATGCGTATGCAACAATATATATATATATGATTCATGAATATGTAACAATGTATACGTATCATATTAATGATATCCAATTTATTGAAGAATACGTAACGATATATATGTATTAACATTAATATGCTGTAACAAAATATATGCTAGACCTTATTGATAAAAATGATCAGTATTTCCTCTGGGTACTGAGATCAACGAATTGTGCCGGATATTTTACATAATAAATAATATCTATTAATTTAAATTATCAAAATTTTGTAGAATAATTCGATAAAAGAATTTTTAATAGCTGAAATATAATGAAAAATAATAATTGACAAATAATAAAAATCAACAAACTCTTACGAAAAAGTGATGAAATATTATACAAATTTTGACTTTAAAAGACGTTAATAACCCAATTATCAAGAAAAATGGTCTATTTAATTTAGTTTGTTAAGTAAAGGAATGAATAGAGTAAATATATTTATTTTTAAGACAATTCTGCTGTAAATTGCTGAATATTGATTAGAATTGCTGAAAATTAATAAAAATTTTCTTAAATAATCATAAAATTATAAAATATTTTATGTCTATATACACTTTTTAATCAAATAAGGAAACAATTCAATATGTGAAAATTAATTTTCTAATACTTTAAAAATATATTTCTCAATCTCGTAGTGTTGTAAAAAGGTATTGTAAGGTAGATTGTAAAAGGTAACAATGATTTTAATAATTACTACCGTATATATATTATAAATAGAATAAACACACGTATTAAAATTATGTAGTATTTAGATTCTAATACATTGCATATAAAAATCGATAAAAATGGTTAAAAAAAATATTATTATTATTTTTGCATTTTTCATATAATTTTTCATATAATAATTTCAGAAATCTATTTTATAATTAATTATGACTTTTAGAAAAAAACCTTGATGTCTATTATATAATAAATCTATCAATTACATATAATCAATATATATACTATATAATCAATCACACCACGAAATTTTACAATTTGGTAAAAGCTTCTTCATAGGAAAAGACGTAAATAATCAAATTTAACTAAAATTTCTACTACGCCAAAAATTAAAAGAAAAAACCCATGCTTTTAAACATAATCACACTTTAAATTTTTGTCATATCCACTATCACTCAAAATTTAATAAAAAGATTTATCTTTTTTTCCCACAGCTTTTATTTCATATAAAAATTTTATTAATTTAAATTATGCTAATTTATAAATTCAGAAATTCCTACTTGAAATTATTAATAAGAGCCTAAAATATACTGCATATTAATTTAATATGACATACATTACATTAACTTTATTTTTCGAAATTACTTTGCATATTTTCGTTTTCTTTAAAAGTAATATGCATTTGCTTTAAAAGTTAATTAAGTAAATTTTTTTTCTTTCAGAAAGAAAATAATGGAATTCTTTAACGGATAAAAGAAATACGGCTTAAAATTTATGTAGATAACAAGAACAATGGAAATTAATATCAAAGAAAAGAAAAGAAAAAAGAAAATAATATTTTTCCTTTAACAAAAAGAGAAGGGATAAGACAAAACCTGGCTTCTTAAGCTTCAATTAATTCCAAAGAGATTTTAATAGAAAATGCTTAAATTCAAAGCAGGCTAACGACAGTTTTTAAACAAAAGGCAGGTTAATGACAATTTTTAATCTTGGATTAGAATGTACTTATTATATTAATAAAGCTTTTTTGAACTGCATTATAATTTTGTATTATTATTATATTGTGTTTCAATTTTGTCTTATTATTTTAGCTTTGACTCATTATCAGGATTATTATTTTGGCTTTGACACATAAAAAACCCAATATGAGTTTATAACCTTATTGATTAAATACGACTGCGGAGTGTGAAGGTTATGTATCACTTCTGAAAGAAGAGAGCTTAATATATCAAGGTCATTTTGAAGGGTAGCTATAACAGATTTTTGAATAGAATGTGAAAAACCCTTCGTTATGCTCCGACAGTGGCAATGTGCGTCGCTGGTGATCATTAGAGATGAGGTTCAGTCCGTTAGGAGACTAAAACGAGGTTTTGTTATAGATCATGTTTCAAAAAACGAGGAGTCTCGATGGCATTTGTGATGTTCAGCATCTTGCCTCGTGAGTCGGACTACCAGGTGGGAATTTATCGAGTTTTCTCCCATACTATAATATAGAATAAGTTCCTTTTAATGATTATAATTTCATCATTGCCATTATAAGCTAAATTGTTCACTTTAATTCTGAATTCACATAGTTTAAGTCTGAATTCGCACGACTCGTGGATCAGTGGCAACGTGCGCCGCTATTGAGCATTGAGGCTGAGGTTCAATCCGCTATCGGCTTTGGTGTTTGTAATGTTCAGCATCTTGCCTTGTTAGTCGGACTACCAGGTGGGAGCTTAACTGGTTTTCTCTCATATGATATGCAAATGCAGGTACTTCTCATTAAAAATCCTTTTGGAAAGCAATGACTTATTTCTTCAGCGTCACGGACCCAAGTCAGACTTCTATCTACGGGTGCTTCATCACAACAGAAGCTGTCCCTTTTCTTCCCTCCTTCCATGAGAACACACGTTTTCATGGACTTTATAGATGTTGCTATCGATCAAGTTGGATAAGAAATAACCAAAGGTAACATGAAAAGGTCATTAAGATAAAACTCCCGATTGGAAGTTAAAAACTCCGGGTTCAATCCAGTTACACAACCTGCACACTACACTCTGGCGCCTAACGGGGTTCACTCGAACCGACTGCACTACAATATGGCGCCCAACATTGACCACATAACTTTATTAATTTGCTAAAAATGAAAGTTTAGAATTTGGTAAAAACCACTTTTAAACAAAAGAGTAAATAATCAAATTTAACTAATATTTCTACTACGCCAAAAAAAAAAAAAAAAAAAAAAAAAAAAAGAAACAACATGCTTTTAAATATAATCATACTTTAAATTTTGTCATGTCCACTATCGCTCAAAATTTAATTAAAAATACTCACAACTTTTATTTTTTATTAACGTTTTTTTATTAACGTAAAAATTTTATTAATTTAAATTATGCTAATTTAAAATTCAGAAATTCTTACTTGAAATGATTAATAAGAGTATAAAATTTACTGCATATTAATTTAATATGACATACATTACATTAACTTTTATTTTTTCAAATTACTTTGCATATTTTCATTTTCTTTAAAAATATTATGCATTTGCTTTAAATGTTAATTAAGTAATTTTTTTCTTGAGAAAGAAAAATAATGGAATGCTTTACGGATAAAAGAAATACGGCTTAAAATTTATGTAGATAACAAGAACAATGGAAATTAATATCAAAGAAAAGAAAAGAAAAAAGAAAATAATATTTGCCCTTTAACAAAAAAGGGAGGGATAAGACAAAAGCTGGCTTCTTAAGCTTCAATTAATTCCAAAGAGATTTTAATAGAAAACGCTTAAATTCAAAGCAGGCTAACGACAATTTTTTAAACAAAAGGCAGGTTAATGACAATTTTAATCTTGGATTAGAATGTACTTATTATACTAATAAAACTTTTGGACAATGTTTTCAGTATTATTATTTTGGCTTCGGCCCATAAAAGCCCAATATGAGTTTATATCCTTATTGATTAAATGCGACTGCGGAGTGTGAGAGTTATGTATTACCCCTGGAAGAAAAAGGTTTAATTTTTTCAAGGACATTTTGAAGGTTAACAGTACCAGATTTTTGAATAAAATGTAAAACCAAGTAATATAATTTTTTTTTAAAGTCAATTCCTACTTTTTTTTTCACTATATTGCAGAGAGTCATTTATAAATGATTTTCATTCATTTTTTTAACTTTATCTGGCGCCATCTATGGGTAGATATATGCAACTTAAATCTAAAAAAACTACAATTAATTAATTAAATTAAATTAATGAATTAATATTTGAAAAAACTGTATTAACATCCAGTGTCATCCACTACAAAATGTATTTGAACTTGAGTGGATGAATAAAAAGTATTTTATTAACAATTGAAAATATGAACAAGATATATATAGGGAGAGTGTGAGCTAATAGAAGGAATTGAAAAAAGAGGGACTCGATGGCGTTTGTGATGTTCAGCATCTTGCCACACGAATCGGACTACATGGTGGGAGTTTATCAGGTTTCCTCCCATACGATAATTCAGAATAAATTATTTTTAATGATTATAATTTCATCACTTGCAATTATAAGTTAAATTGCTCACGTTAATTCTGAATTATCATCGAGTTGAAAATTGAATTTATTTGTTTATTTTCGCACGACTCAGTGGCAACGTGTGTCGTTGATGAGCATTAGAACTGAGGTTCAATTCCGCTGGCGGCTTCGTTGTAGACACAGTTTCAAAAGACAAGGATACTCGATGACATTTGTGGTGTTCAACATCTTGCATCGTTAATCAGATTGCCTGGAGGGTTTCTTCTGGGTTTTCTCCTGTACGATATGTGGTCTGATAACCAATTGGCTAGAGCTCTGGCCTTTGGTATCACAGGTTTCAGGATTCGAAATTTGATGAGGGATGGCTGTTTGTTAGTAGTTCGAAATCAACGTTAAACAGTAAGTCCAGGTCTAATTAGCCTAAAGTATGCAAAAAATTACCTTAAAGGGACAAACCAAACCAAGTGGGATAAGAAGCAACAACAACAATAAATTCATTCTACATATGGGAAATTAGAAAGTCCATGAAAAAAATTACGAAATTTTATATCTCGGATCAAGAAATATTTCTTAATGTATTTAAATAAATATTTATTTGATAAGAATGTTTTTTAAATTTATATCTCAATCATTTGACACAGTAAGAAAGAAATACTCTCTCGTTTCCTCCGCAGACATTATTTAGATTATCACATATCCACAGCACTTGCTGAAATTTACTACAAAAAGCTTACTATCTCTTAAACCATCTGCATCTAAGTGCTTTTAAATTCTGCCTCTGGTGTCGTTTTAATGGGGAACGGGGATAGCATGCCCTATGCATCACACTCGGTATTGTGCGACAAAACAATTCCTAATTTAAACTGCATTCCTTGGCCTTCCACTCTCTTTCGCATATTATCCATCTATCCATTTAATTCGGGATATCCTGAAGGGCGAAATCTGCTGTTTCATTAAAATGATTTCCAACCGTTTCTGTTGTAGGTAGCAGATTGTAAAAGGTGTTATATTAGCTTCAAATATGCGTGTTTGGATAAACAGTCTGTCACGGTAGTTTGTCGCTGTTATGAAACTTGTTTCGGGAAGTAATATGAAGTCAGATTGGTGGCATTAGATAATCTCGAAATGTTAAGAATATATATATGATGTCTTTGTAACTTATACCACACAAAGGTAGGCTAATTTTATTTTAAAATAACATATTCTTTAACTTAACCTTTAATGGAAGGTTTTCAAAATTCTATAATTATTAATGTGACTAACACTCTTGTTTAATAATAATTATTATTTTAAGATTGACCTACCTCAAAAATCCTTTCCAAGTAAAATGATTTCAATTTAAATAATTTTAATATTTATTTTAATTTAATAATTTTTAAAAATTTAATTTTAAATAAAAATTATTGCAAGAAAATGTTCCTTAAAAAGATCACAACACATATATCATACTTTAGAAATCAAAATATTTTTCAGATTTATTACATATACACTCATAAATAATACCTCATAATAATGAATAAGAATAACTTTAAAGAACTTAAAAATCAGTTGATAATATTTCGGTTTGGTTTGCATTATTTATATCATGAAAAAAATATGGTGGCACAATGTAAAAAAATGTTAAAGTGAATGAAGAAGTACAAGCGGACTCCATACACATTTAAAAACGACACAAATTTGTTAAAGAGGAAAGAATCTAATTGCGATGAATATACAAACTTAAGCTCAGTTCTAAGCCCAAGCCATCAGGGATTTTAGATAATTTTGAAAAAAAAGGTAATTTGGATGAAATTATAAGTAAAATGACTGCACCAATGACATTTCTACTATCGGTATTAAAACCGGTATCCCGGTATTAAGATAAAAAAGAATTCCGAATACCGGTATTGAACTTTTGGTCCGATACTGCAATCCCTACTCAGGAGTAATATAAATGTGACCAAATTAGAAAGAAATCATTCTTTCCCGCTTTTTTAGTAACAGATTTAATAGGGCAAACTCCTGCTTAGTAGGTTTAACCTAAAACTTGTAAACCTCCCAAATGCCATGTCGAGTTGACACAATGTCGATTTAGTGTCGAGTTGCACGCTCCCTTGTGTGGAATGTTGATATCAAATGACCGCATTTCGGAATTTATCAATTGACTGATTAAGTTACTTTGAGTTCAAACTAGACATAATTGATGTCTAGTTTGAATTCAAGTATCCAACATGCCGATATTTAGGGGTCTGATGGCAGAGTGAATAGCGCTCTTGTCGCACTACGGTCATTTTGTGCACACGAGGGCTAAACAGACCGGGAACTACAGTTTAACGTGGATTCTGAACCACAAACAAACATCCATGCAACCGCCAGGATTCAAACCTGAAGTCTATGGTACCAAAGATTAGCGCTATGACGCTCGGTGCCACAGGTTTCGGGTTTGAGTCCCGAAGGCACCATGGATGTTTGTAGTGGTTCGGAATCCATGTTAAACCATAGGTCCTGGTCTAATATGATTGTAGGGAGATAGGGCTAACAACCCTACCCCGCGAAAAAAAAAACCTCACCTCCTATCCCTTGAAAAGGAAACATGTCCTATCTCGATATCGGGGCTCGATGGCCAATTAGCTAGCGCTCTGGCCTTTGGTATCACGGGCTTCAAGTTCAAATCTTGGTGGTGGCACGGATGTTTGTAAGTGGTTCGAATCCCCGTTAAATCGTAGGTCCCGATCTAATTAGCCTAAAGTGTGCACAAAATGACAGTAAAGCTACAAATCAAACCAAATCTGTCTCGAAATTTAGGTAGACGTCTTTGGCCTACCATGGGGCTGTTGCGCCAATAAAGAAGATCCTGATGTCAAGTTTTAATTATCCTTACTTAATAAAAAATGCTAACCTGCTTTCTAGCAATCATTATGCTGGAGTGTTGGGTTTTTCTTGGTTTTCTTTTTACATATTACATTTATGACGGCAAATAATTCCGACAGTTCTCAAGAAGGGCACTATTTCCTTTAAATTCTTATTTGACATGAAAATATAAAAGTTTAATTACGAAACTTAAAGAAATGATTACGAAGGTTATTAAATTTAGTTTTTAAAAAACTATTATTATTGATGCCATTATAATTCATTTTATCAATTTATTTTAAAAATACTACTTGCATTTAATTGTTATTAAAATATCATTATTTTAAAGGCCTCATTACAGAAAAATGTCTTTTACTTTTGTTACAAATGATCTTTACTATATTTTTAAACACAGACAACTTTCGACTTTTCAATTCAAGTTTTCCAGACTGAAATGCAATTTTCGTTTTCATCAATAATTACAACGTTTAAACGACATCAATAACTGCATAAATAAAAATCAACTTAAAAGGAAGTGTTTCGAAATGACAGAGATAATGACGCATGAAACCTCTTAAACCGAGCAAAATTAAAATGTTTGTAGTTGTTCGGAATCCACTTTAAACCGTAGATCCCGCTATCGTGATTGTTCGGAGTAGGGCTAACAACCCGACCCCTTAAAAAGAAACATCTCTTGTCCCTAAATGCAGACGGTCTTGGTTAACATGGGGCTGTTACGCCAATGAAGAAGAAGATCCTGATGTCTAGTTTTAAGTATCCCTCATCATCATCCTCATTGACGCAACAGAACATGAGAACAGATCCTGAACATGAGATATTTTTGTAAGGGGTAGGGGTTCCCAGCCCTACACCCAACGGTCTACAGTCATATTTGACCGAGACCTATGGTTTAAAGTGGATTTCGAACCACTACAAACATCGCGGCACTGCTGGAACTCGACCAGACATCTGTGGCTCCCAGCGCTAGTCACTCGGCCATCAGAAATCTTTAAATATCCCTACTTAATTGAAAATGGTAACCTGTGTTGTAACAATCATCATGATGGAGTACTGGATTTTTTCTGGTTTTTTACATTTTACAGTAGTGACGACAAGCAATTCAGACAGTTCTCAAGAAAGGCAATATTGTCGAAAAAAAGGAAGGAATTTTTCTGGTTTTCTCTACGTGTTACATTCGTGACGAAAATTATTCCGACAGTTCTTAAGGAAAGACAATATTTCCTTTAAATTCTTACTTAACATGGAAATATAAAAGTTTAACTGCGGAAATTAAAGAAATGGTTATGAAGATCATCAGTTTTTTAAAAACATTATTATTGACGTCAATTTAATGCATTTTAAAAATATTACTTGTGTTAAATCTTGAGTTAAAATATAATTATTTTTTAAAGCCCTCATAACAGAAAACTGTCTTTTACTTAAGTTACAAATGATCTTTAAGCACAGAAAACTTATTTTTAAAAACATGTTTCAAATTCTATTTTCCCAGACTGAAATATAATTTTCGTTTTCATCAATAATTACAGCGTTCCTCGGAAAAGGCATCAATAACTGCATAAATAAAAAAAATCAACTTAAAAGGAAGTGTCTCCAAATGAGAGAGATAATGACGCATGAAACCTCTTAAATCGAGCAAAATTAAAAACCAACCCGACTTCAAGAATCAGCAGACTTTTAATTAACTCACAATAAGTCGTTAATTGGATACCATCTAGTTTTAATTGGAATTTCCAAGACTTTTGCTCTTTTCAATGAGTACGGAAATATCTCTTTTGAAGTCTCTGATTAATTGAATAAACACAGTTAAAGAGTTAAAATAAAAATAAGTTAACTTAATAAAAGGAATTGTATTTTAACTCAGTTACAGTAACTTATAATTATTTGAACAGGGTTAAAGATTATTTTACTTCATTTTTGAAAACAAAGTATAATAAGAATTTGAATCAACGTTAGAAATCAATACATTTTTCTTTATTTATCATAAATCTAGTGGTTCTATATGTAATTTGTGTCAAAAATATAGACCAAATGTAAAATACTTTTAAACATTATGAAATATGTTATATGTATGTTAAATGGAGCTTAATGAAATATCATACTGTGTTAATATATAAAACAATTAAAATGCATGTTTTGTTTTTAATACTATTACAAAATAAGATGTCTCATAATTGCAGATACCAAAATGCCTTAGGGGCGGGGCGCTGTGGCCCTTTGTTCACAGATTTTGGGTTCGGGTACCAGGTGTGCCATGGATGTTTGTATTGTTTTGGAATCCACTTTTAAACAGCAGGTCTCGGTCTAATATGACTGTAGACAATAGTAGCGACAAAAAAATCCGGTAAAAAGAATCCTGTCTCGAAATCTGCCAGTAGGCTGAAGATTGTAGCCCACCATGAGGCTGTTGCGAGCCACGAGAGTGGCATGGATGTTTCTTAGTGATTCGAAATCCACGCTAAACTGTAGATTTCGATCTAATTTGCCTAAAGTTTGCACAAAATGACAGTAGTACTACAAACCAAATCTGTCTCGAAATCTGCCAGTAGGCAGACGCTCTTGGACCACCATGGGGCTGTTGCGCCATTGCAGAAGAAAGAGATCCTGATGTCTAGTTTTAAGTATCCCTACTTAATTGAAAATGTAACCTGTTTTGTAGCAATCAATAAAAGGGAGTTCTAGATTTTTTCTGGTTTTCTCTACATATTACACTAGTCACGACAAATAATTCAGACAGTTCTCAAGAAATGCAATAATTCCATGAACTCTTACTTAACATAAAAATATTAAAGTTTAAATACAAAAATTAAAGAAATGGTTATCAAGATTATTAGTTTTTAAAAAACCATTAATATTGACGTCAATATAATTCATTTTATCGATACATTTTAAAAATACTACTTGTCTTAAATTGTTATTAAAATATGATTATTTTAAAAATCCTCATTACTGAAAAGTATCTTTTACATCCGTAACAAATGATCTTTAATCACAGAAAACTTATTTTTTTTTTTTTTTAAAAATCTTTTCGATTCAAGTTTCTTGGCAGACTGAAATGCAATTTTCTTTTTCATCAATAATTACAAGGTTTCCTCGGAAACGACATCAATAACTGTATAAATAAAAATCAACTTAAAAGGAAGTGTTTCGAAATGACAGAGATAATGACGCATGAAACCTCTTAAACCGAGCAAAACTAAAAATCAACCCGACTTGAAGAATCAGCTTACTTTTTAATTAACCCACAATAAGTCGTTAATTGGATACCATCTAGTTTTAATTGGAATTTCCAAGACTTTTGATCTTTTCAATGAGTACGGAAATATCTCTTTTTGAAGTCTCTGATTTAATTGAATAAACACAGTTAAAGAGTTAAAATAAAAATAAGCTAACTTAATAAAAGCGATTGCATTTTAACTGAGTTACAGTTATTTTTAATTATTTAAACAAGGTTAAAGATTATTTTATTTGCATTTTTTGAAAATAAAGGATAATAAGAATTTTGAATCAATGTTGGAAATCAATATTTTTTAAAGTCATCATGAAACTAGTGGTTCTATATGTTATTTGTCCCAAAAATATTGACTAAGTGTAAAATTATATTAAACATTATAGTATGTGATATGTATGATAACGGGCACTATATGTAATATAACCCGACTCGCGGCAACTTGGCATTGTTAAGCATTAGGGCTATTACTACTATACCACACTACATCACTGTGCCTAGAGCTGAGTTGCCCCTTTACAGTTTGGAAATGATGTGGGTGAGAGACGTCTCACTGGGCTCCGTGACGCTCTACGGTCATATGAGACCACGACCTATGACTTAAAGTAGATTCTATACCACTACGAACATTCATCGCACCGCCGGGCTCGTACACGAAACCTATGTACTGAACGCCAGAGCGCAAGCCACTCCACCATCAGGCCCCAAACTTTGCTGTAGACACTGTTTCAAAACACGAGGGTATCGATGGTGTTTGTGATCTTCAGCAATGTGATGTCATCTCTCATACAATAATAGAAAATAAATTATTTTTAATGATTATTCTGAATTCACATCGAGTTGAAAATTGAATTTATTTGTTTATTTTCATACGACTTGTGGCTCAGTGGCAACGTGCGCCGCTGGTGTGCATTAGGGCTGAGATTCATTCCGCTGGTTGCTTTGTTGTAGACCCTGTTTAAAAAGAGACTCTATGATGTTTGTGATATTCAGCATCTTGCCTCGATAGTCAGACTACCTGGTTTCCGGGTTTTCTCCATACTATAAGCAAATGCGAGGTAATTCCCTAAAAGTTCCTGCACTCCTTCTTCAACGACACGGTGCCAAGTCAGACTTCTACCTACCAATGCTCCATCACAACAGAAGCTACCCCCTTTCCCTCCATTCATGAGAACACACGGGTTCATGGACTTGGTCTAGATGTAGCTGTCTACCGAGTGGGAAAAGAAACAACAACACATCTTAAAATGGGGAATTGAAAAATATTTGCAATATTTGTAAAGTTATTTTTCAGTATTAAATATACTATGAGGATTTTATAAAGTCACAAATAAATAATCTCATGATAGTGATAATATTTCTTATATGGAAAACACTGAAAATGTGTTTATTTGATATATTCTGAACTATAAAATTGTTTTACCTTTTGTAGGCTGCAGAGGAATTACAATATTTCAAAAGATAGTTAAAAGATATCTAAGATGCAATTCTAACTTCTATGCCTCTATCTACAAGTGCTCCATCACAACAGAAGACGCCTCTCCCCTTCCCTTTTTTCCATGAGACCACACGGGTTCTTGAACTTGGTCTAGATGTTGTTGTCGACCAAGTTGGATAAGAAACAACTAACAAATGTATGAAATATCATCGTGTGTTAATACATTAGACGATTAAAAATGCATGTTATGTTTTAATACATCGCAAATCTCATATTACAGATATTAAAATGTCTTAGTGAAAAGTTTTAAAATTTAATAACATATATGCAAATGCCAAAAATAAATGGTGTTCCTATTCATTTTTATCACTTCAAAGCCGCAATTTTGCATTGAAATTACTATGTTTTTCATAAATTCTGCAGACAGTTTGCAAATTGCCATGCTTGCCAAATCACTGTTTTAAGTGTATTTTGGCATTTTCATACATTTTTATTTTGGAATTTTCATTCATTTTTCGTGTTAGCTACGCAGGGTCGGATTTTAGACGAAAAGACGCTCTAGGCTATTCCACTTATGAGGCCCTTTCACCTCAAATTTTTAATTTTCTAAATTACACGAGAGAAAATAAAATACATCATTACTGTGATATATATATCAATATGTTAAATGAAACATGTTGTGATTGGTACAAATCTTTATAAAAAAATGGGACATAAAAAAGTCCAGAACACTTATTTGGACATTTATTCTCAGCAACCTATATAGTACTTCTAACAATAACTAATCAAACCTAACGCACAACATATACAAAGAAACAAAAATTTAAGTAATAAAATCTTTTGCCCATGAAAATAAAATATGCAATAAAAATTATCCTATTTTCTATCAAATTAAATTAAATATATTCAATACATTGAAGATTAAAAGCAAATTCAATCAGATAAATTTATTTCATAATAATTCGCATTTAAAGTTTAAGTATGAATTATTATGAATTTTAAGTTTTAAACTAAACCAAAAATGGAACTTTATTTATGGTTTGTTTATTAGTCATATGTGTAGAATTTTTCCTTATTTTCTATTCAATGTTTTAGTGTTTACTGGTAACTTGAATGTAGGCACCTCTTGATCTTGAGACACTAGGCTAAAGCTCAGTTAGCCTAAAGGATAATCCTACCCATTCATTCTCCATAAGATTAATATTTTTAACTAAATTCAGATGAATACGTGACCTTGATACTGTTCTAATGAAACCCTATCTTTGTGAAATTAGTAGACGGATATATCGATGCTCCATCTTCGTAAAAACACAATCAGGTTGTTTCAGCAAATCCGTGTAATGGAACTAAATGATGCTTTAATATTTGCTGATAGCCAACTTTTAGTTGAAAGTTCTCTTTTTATTGCACTTTGTTAATTAAATCCAAAGCTACCGCAAGTCATTATTGATCATCCATCTTGTTGCTGGCTAAAAATTCTTGTTTTTCGTTTCTAAAACATAATACCACCAGTAAACTTATATCAGTCGTGTCCATCTAAATTTCATTTTTTTTTCATCGTTAATTATAGTAGAGGGTCATTTATCACCCTACAGTTTCTTTCCCCAGTTCTATTGTGATTTTTAAGGTGTGCTTTTAAATATGGCTTCTTCAATATTTTCTTGTATGTTATTTTTTTTTTTATATTTTTTTTCCTTCTAATGCAGCTGGCAAATATACCGTGATCTTTCGCCATAAGGGCTGCACCGATGTTACTCACTTCGCATTACCCAGGGGGCGCGTGTAACTTGATAGTAAGCCCGGACGCGGAGTAACAATGCCCCCGCAGCGCTCTACGATCCCATTAGGACCGGGACCTACGGATTAAAGTGGATTCCGAACCACTATAAACACCCATGGGCAAAGCCGGATGAACCCGATGCCTGTGGTACCGAAAGCCTAGAGCGCTAGCCATTCGGCCATCAGGCCCTGTTATTCTTTTTATTGTTTTGCAAATTAAGCTTTCAGGACTTCAAATATGGATACAATACATCGCAATAATCTTGAATGCCATGCTTAATATAATTCTATTTTGCTAACAAAGACATTTTCTTCCATCAACAAGATACTGCAGTTATTAAATGAATAATGTCGAATGTCTCTCTTCAACTTTTAAATCAAAAATTACCATCTCAAAACAATATTTAATCTACCAAAAATACTCCTTAAAAAAATATGTTATTGTTGACAAATTTTGCACATTGTAAGCATTCAAGAGATATACAGTACTGTTAAGTCAAAAACTTAATAAATCTTCTTCACTTAAATGTCGCTCTGAAACGCATGAAATATCTACCCACGATTCGCTCTTATCAATAATTAATTCTCTTAGATTTACTCAAAATTACTTTTCAAAAATCAATTGATCTATAGAATAAGTACTCCTAAAGAATCTAAACGGAAAAGATGTTAGTAAAGAAAAAATAACGTATAACATATAGTAAGAAACATAACATATAGTTAACATATAGAAACCATAACGTTATTTCTTTACTACAGTATAATAACATATAGTAAAGAAATAACGCTTGACAATGGGATCTTTCAAAGACATATACAGTACTGTGGGAGTCAAAAACCAAATAAATCTTTTGGACTTAAACGTCGCTCAGGAGACATAGGAGATAGCATCCGGATATATTCTCGATTCGTTTTTATCAATAATTAATTCTCCAAGATATACTCAAAAATTATTTTTTCAAAAATTAATTTGAAATCTATAAAAACTGGTACTCCTAAAAGAATATACCTGGTATTCCTAAAAGAAAAAAAGTTATTTTCAATGTAGTACAGAAATATCGCTTGACAACGGATCTCAAACAGATATACAGTATTGTGAAGCCAGAAATCCAAATAAATCTTCTTGACATAAATGTCGTCCAGGAGATATCATCCGATCTACCCTCGATCACTTATTAATTCTCCAAGATTTACTCAAAATTGTTTTCTCAAAAATCAATTGAATCTACAGAACATGTGCTCCTAAAAGAATATACTTAGTATTTCTAATAGAAAAAAAGTTATTTTCAATGTAGTAAAGAAATATCGCTTGACAACGGGATCTTTCAAAGAGATAAACAGTTCTGCGAAGTCAGAAATCCAAATAAATCTTCTTGACTTAAATGTCGTTTTGGAGCCATAGGAGATAGCATCCGATATATCATCGATTCATTTTAACCAATAACTAATTCTCCAAGATATACTCCAAAATTACTTTCTCAAAAATCAATTGAATTTGTAGAACAAATACTCCAAAAAAATACCTAGTATTTTAAAACAACAAAAGTTATATTGAATGTAGTAAAGAAATATCATTTGACAATGGGATCTTTCAGAAGGAGATATAACAGTACTGTGGAGTCAAAAATCCAAATAAATATTCTTCACTTAAATGTCGTCCCCTGAAAGCACAGGGCGATATCATGCGATCTATCCACTGCCCTCCACTAACTGACAGCTATTGAAAACAGGTAGTCCAAAGAGACACAGAAGGGAATTCCATCGAATTTTTCTTCCTTAACCTCCTTACAGAGTGAAAAATCTATTCTAAAGGAATAAAAAAGGAGTCGAACCTCATGTGAGGATTTTTCTTCAATGGCAGTAAAGCCAACGGGTGCTGCAGTGCTCAATTTCTACTCCAGAAACTGATCTGAAGAGCGAGAGTGGAATAAAAAAGAAGTACTTTTAACTTTGTAATACTCCTTAAAAGACATCTTAGACTCGGTTTATCAAGAAGTAACTGGTCAAAAAAGACAACGGGAAAAGGCTGAACGAAAAAGTATATTAAGATTTTCGTTCAATATTTTAGGAAAACGCTATTAAATAACGCTATGCAAATAAACGTTATACATTTTCTATTAAAGGCACTTAAAGCAAATAAATGTTGTTAAGGAAGCATAGAAGATATCATCCGATCTATCCTTAATCAATAATTAATTTTCCCAGATCAAAATTACTTTGTCAAAACGCAATTGAATCTATACAATGCATACTCCTAAAAATACCTAGTATTTAAAAAAAAATAAATAAATAAATTCGATGTATTATAGTCAAAAATCCGAATAAATCTTCTTGACTTAAATGTCGCTTTGAAGATATCATTCGATCTATCCTCAATTAATAATTAATTCTCCAAGATTTACTCAAAATTACTTTTTCAAAAATCAATTGAATCCATAGAAATCTATACAATAAACACTCTTAAAAGAAAAAAAGTTATATTCAATGCAATAAAGAAATATCGCTTGACAATGGGATCTTTCAAAGAGAGATATAACAGTACTGTGAAGTCAAAAATCCAAATAAATCTTTTTGACTTAAATGTCGCTGTGGAAGCACAGGGCGATATCATGCGATCTATCCACTAACTGACAGCTATTGAAAACAGGTAGTACAGAGAGAGAGAAGGAAATTCAGTCGAATTTTTTTCCTTAACTGCCTTACAGAGGGAAAAATCTATTCTAAAGGAATAAAAAAAAAAAAAGAAGTCGAACCTCATCTGAGGATTTTCCTTCAATGGAAGTAAAGCCAACGGGTGCTGCAGTGTTCAATTTCTACTCCAGAAACTGATTGCGAAGAGCGAGAGTGAAAAAAAAAAGAAAGAAATACTTTTAACTTTGAAATACTTTTAAAAGACAGCTTAGAATTCGGTTTATCAAGAAGTAACGGTCAAAAAAGACAACAGAAAAAGGCTGAACGAAAAAGTAGATTAAAACTTTCGTTTAATATTGTAGAAAAACGCTATTAAATAACACTATACATTTACTATTAATAACATAACAAATATGCTTTATTTTAAAATAAGGTAACTTGTTAAGATAGTTACATTGTAATAATGAGTTAATTGTTGCATTGTTAATAATAAGATATCAAGTTAAAAATTATTAACAAGTCAATAATTGTTACATTGTTAATAATAATTATATTATTAGTAATAAATTAACTTGTAAGTTTAAGGTTAATAATAACTTTAAATACTAATAACAGACACCATAGAATCAGTTTATCAAGAAGTAATGGTTAAAACAGACAACTGAAAAAGGCTGAATGAAAACATTTTCATTTAATATTTTAGGAAAAAAAAAACGCTATACAAATAAACTTTATACATTTGCTATTAAATACAAATATTTTTGTTAATATAACAATAAAAATATGTCTATTTAAAAATAAGGTAACTTGTTAAAGTAGTTACATAATAGAGAGTTTTTGCATAACGTTTTTTTATCGTAAGAAATTTTTTCTTCCCAGCGCATGCTCATAGGAATAGCTCAGTAGTGCAGTATTACAGATATGCATTCGCAATAGGTACAATGTTTCCTATTAGCATGCGCGCTAGGAAGAAAATATCGACGATAAAAAAACGTTATGCGAAAGTTCTCTATTATTACAATTACGTTACATTGTTAATAATGGTTACAAATTAATAATTATTACATCGTTAATAATAAAGCATTGTTAATAATTAATTAATAATCCAAATAAATCTTCTTGACTTAAATGTCGCTCTGAAGACATCATCCGATCTATCCTCAATCAATAATATATTCTACAAGATATACTGAAAATTACTTTCACAAAAATCAATTGAATAATTGAATCTATACAATGCATACTGCTAAAAATACCTAGTATTTCTGAAAAAACAAAAGTTATATTCAATGTAGTAAAGAACTATCGATCGACAATTGGATCTTTCAAAAAGAGATCTACAGTACTGTGGAGTCAGAAATCCAAATAAATCTCCTTGACTTAAGTCGCTCGGAAAGCAATGGAGATATCATTCGATATATCCCTCAATCAATAATTAATTCTCCAATCAATAATTAATTCTCCAATTTTGAGTAAATCTCTCAAAATTACTTTCTCAAAAATCAATTGAATCTTTACAATACATACTCCTAAAAATAACTAGTATTTCTAAAAGAACAAAAGTTATATTGAATCTAGTAAAGAAATACACTTGACAATGGGATCTTTCAAAAGAGATCTACAGTACTGTGGAGTCAGAAATCCAAATAAATCTTCTTGACTTAAATGTCGCTCTGGCAGCACGGGGCGATATCATGCGATCTATCCACTGCTCCCCACTAACTGACAGCTATTGAAAACAGGTAGTCCAAAGAGAGAGAGAGAAGGGAATTCCGTCGAATTTTTTTCTCTTAACCGCCTTACAGGGAGAAAAATCTATTCTAAAGGAATAAAAAACGACGTCGAATCTCATCTGAGGATTTTTCTTCAATGGCAGTAAAGCCAACGGGTGCTGCAATGTTCAATTTCTACTCCAGAAACTGATCTGAAGAGCGAGGGTGAAAAAAAGAAATACTTTTAACTTTGAAATACTCCTAACAGACACCTTAGAATTCGGTTTATCAAGAAGTAACGGTGAAAAAAAGACAACAGAAAAAGGTATATATATATATATATATATATATAATAAAATTTTAATTAATATTTTAGGAAAACGCAATTAAATAAAGCTATGCAAATAAACATTATATATTTGGTATTAAATGCAAACATTTCTGTTGACTTAACAATAAAAATATGCTTTGTTTAAAAATAAGGTAACTTGTTAAGATATTATTTACAATGTAACTAAGTTAACTTGTAAGTTTTAGGCTAATAATAACTTTGAAATACTCGGTTTATTAAGACGGAATGGTCAAAAAAAAAAAAGACAACTGAAAAAAGGCTGAAAAATGAAAAAAATATATTAATTTATTAATATATTAATCTTTCATTTAATATTATTGAAAACGCCGTTAAATACCGCTATACAAATAAAAGCTATACATTTTCTATTAAATGCAAATATTTCCGTTAACAAAATAGTAAAAATATACTTTGTTTAAACATAAGGTTGTTTATTAAAATAGTTACATTGTAATAATTAACTTATTATTACATTATAATAATAACTTAATTGTTAATAATTGTTATTAATAACGATTCGTTTTTATCACTAATTAAATCTCCAAGAAATACTCTAAATTACTTTCTCAAAAATCAATTGAATCTCTACAATATCTACTCCTAAAAGAAAATACTTGGTATAGTTATATTGAATGTAGTAAAGAAATATCGCCTGACAATGGGATCTTTCAAAAGAGATATAACAGTACTATGAAGTCAGAAATCCAAATAAATCTCCTGGACTTAAATGTCGCTGTGGAAGCAAAGGGCGATATCATGCGATCTATCCACTAACTGACAGCTATTGAAAACAGGTAGTCCAAAGGAGAGAGAGAAGGGAATTCCGCCGGATTTTTTTTTCTTCTTAACCGCCTTACAGAGAGAAAAATATATTGTAAAAGGAATAAAAAAAAAAAAAAGACCTCATGTGAGGGTTTTTCTTCAATGGCAGTGAAGCCAACGGGTAATGCAGTTTTCAATTTCTACTCCAGAAACTGATCTGAAGAGAGAGAGTTGAAAAGAGAAAAGAAATACTTTTAACTTTGAAATACTCCTTAACAGACACCTTAGACTCGGTTTATCAAGAAGTAACGGTCAAGAAAAACAACAGAAAAAGGATGAATTGAAAAAGTACATTAAGATTTTCGTTTAATATTTTAGGAAAACGCTAATAAATAACGCTATACAAATAAACGTTGTGCATTTGCTATTAAAGGCACTTAAAGCAAATAAATGTCGCTCAAGAAGCATAGGAGATATCATCCGAACTATGCTCAATCAATAATTAATTCTATAAGATTTACTCAAAATTACTTTCTCAAAAATCAATTGAATCTATCAAATACATACTCCTAAAAATATCTGATATTTCTAAAAAAAAATAATAAATTCAATGTATTAAAGTCAAAAATCCAAATAAATCTTCTTGACCTAAATGTCGCGCAGGAGATATCATCCGATCTATCCTCAATCAATAATTAATTTTTCAATATTTACTCAAAATTACTCTCTCAAAAGTCAAATCAGTCTAGAATAAATACTCCTAAAAGAAAATACATTTCTAAAAGGAAAAAAAGTTATACTCAATGTAGTAAAGAAATATCGCTTGACAATGAGATTTTCCAAAGAAATATACAGTAATGTGAAGTCAGAAATCAAAATAAATCTTCTTGAGATAAATAAAAATGTCACTCAAGAGACATAGGAGATAACATCTTATATATAGTATCGTCGATTAGTTTTTATCAATAATTAAATAATCTCAAAAATTTACTCAAAATTACTTTCTTAAAAACGATTGAATCTACACAACACATACTCCTAAAAATGCCTAGTATTTCTAAAAGAACAAAAGTTATATTGAATGTAGTAAAAAAATATCGCTTGACAATGGGATCTTTCAAAGAAAGATATACAGTGCTGTGAAGTCAAAAATCCAAATAAATATCCTTGACTTAAATGGGTACTTACGTATTAACGATACCTTGGCGACAGACTTTGCGGTTTTTAAGTGTCGCCAATCTTTATTATTTGGAATAAAAATATTTTGAAAGCGTTTTGATTTTAAATGAAGTGTTTCATATATATTTTATTATTCGAACAAAAATTTTAAGTGTAGATTGGCGCCAAATCTGTAGCTGCGGTTGGAGCGTGTGCTCTTTATTGGCGCAACTGTCGCCAAGGTACCGTTAATACGTAAGTACCTTAAATGTCGCTGTGGAAGCACAGGGCGATATCGTGCGGTCTATCCCCACTAACTGACAGCTATTAACAACAGGCAGTCCAGAGAGAGGAAAGAGAAGGGAATTCCGTCGAATGTTTTTTGTCTTAACAGCCTTGAGAGAAAAATCTATTCTAAAGGGATAAAAAAAAGAAGTCGAACCTCATGTGAGGATTTTTCTTCAATGGCACTGAAGCCAACGGGTGCTGCAGTGTTCAATTTCTACTCCAGAAACTGATCTGAAGAGCGGGAGTGAAAAAATTAATAGTTTAAAAAACTAAAAAACACGCTTTTAGAGTTAATCAAACTAAAAAGTAAAAAAAAATTGTTAATATAAGAATAAAATGACTGACGAGAAAATGAATGTCACTTGTTCTAAAAGCGTGAGGTGCTCGGTATCAATCGTTATAATTTTTTACTAGTTTCATTCCGAAATGCAGAGTTAGTTTTAAAATGTCATATAAAGCACTCCACGCTTTTAGAACAATGGCATTCATTTTCACGTCAGTCATTTTATTCTTAAGTTAACAATTATTTTTTACTTTTTAGTTTGATTAACTCTAAAAGCGTGTTTTTTAGTTTTTTTAAACTATTAATTTATTTTTTACTTTTAGTTTGATTAACTCTAAAAAAGCATGCTTTTTAGTGTTTTTAAACTATCATATTTAAATGAGGTCCCGGTACGTAGGAGTGGAACTATAGTACTTACAATAATGTAATTGTGAGTAAAACAAAGGCTAAATGCGAATAGTCCGTTGTGCCACTGTCCCACGTAGGTTTGAATATCTTTACTGAATACTTTCATTCTACATGGGTAAAATTGCTCTTCATAAGTTAAAATAAAATCTCTAATCCTGGCGATCTTAATCATAATGAGATAATAAACTTATCAAACTATTTTAGTGTCGTAGGTCCTTGATAAGTCTTAAATTAAATCTGATCGCTTAAAGTAGGGCAAAATCGAGCCCAAAGAGTCAGTTACAAACATATAAACAAACATACAAACAAACAAACCTACAGGTGAAACTAATATAAAAGCGTATTAAAAAGAATCAACTATTTTCTTTCTGAAAGATGCCTGTAAATGTTTCTTTGCAGCTTAAATAGTGTATATGAGGAGAAACAGATCTCCAGGTGAAAAAGTCAGTTACATACATACAAACATACAAACATACAGGTGAAGCTAATAAAAGCGTATTAAAAAGAAAGGAATGCATTTAACTTTGAAATACTCCTAACAGACACCATAGAATTCGGTTTATCAAGAAGTAACGATCAAAAAAGACAATGGAAAAAAGGCTGAATTGAAAAAGTATATTAAAAGATTCATTTAATATTTTCGGATACAAATAAAAAGCTATACAGTTGCTATTAAATGTAAATATTTCTGTTAACATAACAATAAAATATGTTTTGTTAAAAAATAAGTTAACTTGTAAAGGTAATACTAAGTAACATTGTAATAATAAATTAACTGTTGCATTGTTAATAATAGTTAACAAGTTAATAACTGTTACATTATTAATAATAACTACATTATTAAAATACGTTAACTTGTTAGTTTAAGGTTAATAATAACTCTGAAATACTCCTAACAGACACCTTATACTCGTTTTATCAAGAAGTAACGGTCAAAAAAGAAAACACTATTTAACTCTAAAAATTGTTTTAAACAACGCTATACTAATAAACGCTATACATTTGTTATTAAATCCAAATATTTCTGTTAACGTAACAATAAAAATGTGTGTTATTTAAAAACTTGTTAAGGTAGTTACATCATAATAATAAATTATCAAGTTAATAATTGTTATAAGTTAATAATTATAATCAAGTTAATTATTACATTGTAAATAATAAGTTAATCGTTACATTGTAAATAATAAGTTAATTGTTGCATTGTTAATAATAAGTTAATCGTTACATTGTTAATAATATCTTAATATTGTGAACAAATGCTATGATAATTTTCATAAAATAATAAAAATTTATTTCATTGTTATATAATTTAGTATAATTATTTTTGAATAAATTTTAGTGACATAATGACGAATTAAGGCTGCTAAAATATTAAAATTAAAATTTAAAAATTTAATGTTTATTTTTTTCCAATCCTCAATGCATGCTAAAAAGTCATCGGCAGGGCCAGCCTTCAAAACGCGCGGCGATTCACGTTAAACAGCCATCAGCCAGTGGTCTGAGCTACAGCCAGAAGTCGCACTGTGTGAATAAGGTGGTTGTGAAACGATATGGGTTTCATTTTTTGGCGAAAAAGCTACGGAGAATCAATGCATTGTGAGCTGGCGCATTCAGTATTTTCGGTACCAATCGAGATTTGACGCATTTGAGGTCAAAAATGGAATTGACCGATCCTTTTCAAATTCCAACATCATCAGACAAGGCCTCTAATTGTAAATCGACGGTTTGCAAGCACCAAATCTTTAATTTTTGGACGTGAGCTTCGTCGGTAGGAGGTCGAGAACGCTCTTCGTCTTCAGAGCGTTCTCTGCCTTCTCTGAACTATTTATACGATTTCTAAACATTTCTTTCCGATATAGAATTCTCACCGAATACATTCTGCAACATTTTATACGTTTCCGCAAACAAAATTGAATGCAAGTTCTTTGCTCAATTACTTGAAGCATTTCAAAAATCGCCGGAATTAGCTTTTGGCGTCTCAGTCACATGCATAACTCAAGCACTAATGAATATTTTGACGTTCAAATTTCATTGCCAGCAACTTAGAAAAAAAAAATAAATAAAATAAAATTCCATAACGCCCAGGAATTTTAAATTGAAAATTGGTCTTATTTTTGGACACAGTAGTATAAAGAGTGAAATACAATATACTTTTATACAGCTTTATTATTCAAACTAACAGAAACTAAGACAAAAGCTTCTTACATCACAAAATATTTTTGTTCCTGAAACCAAACACAAATGAATACAGAAAACCACATTATTTCAAAGAACCAAAAACAAAAAAATAAAACCATTCTAATACATCCATATAACATGCTATAAATAAAATTTGGAACATTTTCGAATAACTCAAATCGAATGATCAAATTTTCGAAAGTCTCCTCTTTACGTGAAGGAAAAATATTTGCAAAAATATTTTTTGAATGCAAGAGCTGTCAAACTAAGATATGAAAAGAATCATGTCTCTAATATCTATGGTAATGAAGCTGCTGCAGTTTTGCTATATCCCCAAGCGTCCTGCAGTGGTGCATATATGCTGTTCCTGTTTTTATTCTAATCCTTTTTGTCTCATATTCCCTCGTTTACCAGAGAAAGGCAAATTTCTGTGGCTTTAGGGAAGAAAAATCCCTTTTCTAGGGATTATTGGTAAAAGGGAAAATAACTGGACATTGCTTTCGAGGGAAATAGTTTTCTATAAAGACGTAACGCTGGTGAGTGTTACGGCTGTCTTAGAATACAAAATAGTAAAATATATTTTTGTATTATTTTTTCTCTACTAAAATGTTTAAAAGTTTTTCTCTACTATAAAAAGTGTTTCACTACTAGTAATGTTTATAAGTTTTTCTCTACTATAAGTTTGTTTAATGCTTATAAATTTTTATATGCAGATAAAATTTTCTCTACTTTCTGACTTTACTTTGAAGCCTGTCAAGTTTTTAAAAGAATAAGTAAAATTTACGTGAATAAAAGGGTTTTTTTCCTCTTAAAATTGTAAAACAATAAGTTTATGATTGAATTCATTTTTAAAGCATTGCTTTTTTTTTCAAATATGATCATTTTAATGCTTTTGAAATGCTTTTTGAAAAATGTCTTTTTTTAAAAAATATATTTAAATATGGTGTAAAATTTTTTATGACAAAAATATTATGTTTATGGCATTTACTAACTAAAAATTATATTCATTACATATTTATTTCTTTACCTCAAATTAAATTTCCACATTTTATAAAACGATATTTCATTTCAATTCTTAAATAAAAACCATTTAAAACCATTCAAAAGTTTGTCAAAAGAAAGAATATTTATTCAAAGGTTGGCTTCAAATAATTTTAAGCAGTTTTTTTTTTTAACTAAATAAAAATTAACTGAAAACCAATTAATTCTATTTGGATGGCAACATGCAGTTACAAAAAGAATTGTTTACAAAGAGTGTGCCTCAATACATTTTTATACATCTTTGTAATTGAAACTAACAGAAACTAAAACAAAAACTTTCCACTTCACAGAATATTTTGTTCCTGCAAACCAAACTCAAATGAATACAGAAAACCACATTATTTAAAAAAAAAAAAAAAGAAAACAATTCTAATACATTCATATAACATAAATAAAATTCGTAACATTTTCGAATAACTCAAATCGAATGATCAAATTTTCGAAAGTCTCCTCTTTACGTAAAGGAAAAATATTTGCAAAAAAAAAAAACCCCTTTTGAATGCAAGAGCTGTCAAACTAAGATATGAAAAGAATCATGTCTCTAATATCTATGGTAATGAAGCGACTGCAGTTTCGTATATCTCCAAGCGTCCTGCAGTGGTGCATATATGCTGTACCTGTTTTTATTCTAATCCTTTTGTCTCATATTCCCTCGTTTACCCGAGAAGGCAAATTTCTGTGGCTTCTGGGAAGAAAAATCCCTTTTCTAGGGATTATTGCTGAAAGGGAAATAACTGACATTGCTTTCAAGGGAAATAGTTTTCTAAAAAGAAGCAATACTGGTGGATGTTACAGTTGTTCTACAATACAAAAATAGGTTCATCATTATTATTTTGACAAATGTTTTTTCTATTTCATTACATCCCTCTACTTTCTGATTTTATTTGAAGCCTCTCAATTTATTAAAAGAAAAAGTAAAATTTATCTGAATGAAAGTTTGTTTTTTAGTATTTATATTTTTATACTTAGTTTGTTGTCAAATTCATTTTTAAGACATTGCTATTTTTGACTTTTCACTTATATTCATTTTAAAGCTTTGGAATACGTCCTCTATAAAATTTAGGATTGGGAAAATCCAATGCCTGTCTGTGAAACTGAATGTAAATAATAGATATTTATAAATTTATATATATATATTTCAGTGTTTCAGCGAGAAATTAACCATAGTCAGTGGATCTGGACTCACTGATAATTCACTGACAGATATATATCTATACTGATAGATTTACCATCTACTATCTAGATATCCAGATAGATATACCATTATCTTGTAGCACTGATAATATATATCAATAAATTTATATAATAATTTATATATCAATATTATATTTCAAATGACCAATGCTTAAATAATGTGTTCTATCTGCTATTGTATAAATTTTCAAATTGAAAACCTATGCCATAAATGGCTGACAACGCTATGCCGTAAAAAAAAAACGTCTCATGTTTCGAATCTGCCAGTAGGCAGACGGCCTCGGCCTACCATGGGACTGTTGCGACAATAAAGAATAAATATGAGGTACCTTTAGTTAAGTTGTATATGTCTTGGATTTTTGTCAAAAGCATAAAATGAGATAAAAATAAATGCCAGACCTCACAGGCTTTGTCGGAAGCCAAATTTTAGGATCCCGATTAGTTGGAGCAAATATGACCGAAACATACCAGCTTTTAGGCATTTCTAGAGGTACGATGTCTAAAGTCATGACTGTGTACACACAGTGCAGCTATACAAGCTCGACAAAGCAAAATAGTGGACGAAAGGAGAAGCTAAGTAAAAAGAGACCTTATTCAGCAAAGTATGATTCGATTTTCAGGCGAATTCACTCTGTATCACATGCCAAAGTTGGTCCTACGCCATATTAGTAAATTACTACCTATAACTCTAGGGTGTTCCATTATTTTGATAACCACCTATATGTAGCAGTTTTAGTGTTAACTAGGGTGTACAAAAAATGTTTAGTAAGTCTTCTGAATTGCGCCTGATGGCCGAATGACTACCGCTCTGGTGCTCGATGCCGTAGGGTTCATGTTCCAGCGCAATCGAAGACGGAATAACAAAAGACGCTTGTGGATTCGAACTTCAAACCTCCACCAGTAAACAGTCAGCAATGGGCCACAGGTAAAGTGTAATTAAATATTGCGGCATAGATAAAAGGAAACCGAAAAAAGAACCAACTATTAATTTTATCATGATTCTAAGCCCACCAGATTTCAAATATCAACCCTATTCCACCATATCCTAAAAGGCCTTTCTTTAGCGAGAGGAGAAAACGATTCTGGATAAAGAAGTCACTAAAAACTAATTGCACTTTCCCTCAAATAAACTTTCCACGGCCGGATCGAAAAGCTGTTACGCGAACAAGCAACTAAATAAATGATTACCAAAAAAAACGTCGCCAGGAAATGGTCCGGGGTAATCTCAGCGGGGCTTTTGATTGCGACGGCATGAAAGATTCAGGGAGGACTTAAGGAAAAGTTTATTTTTAATCAATTGAGGAGACCAGAAAACTTCGTTTGGATTGAGCGAAATAAACTTGTCCGCGTAATTAAAATGAAATAATGAAAAACAAGATATGGAGGACATATTACAGTTTTACGAATTTTTCTAAAGGCTTATGCTGTCAGATAAAACAATTTGACACAGGATTAGAGGAAGGACTCTTGTGATACTCGTAAATGGCAAAAATCTTGTGATATTCAAACAATAGTTTTAATTACTGAGAACGATTCTTTGTTAAGAGTCGTTGGGACTGGATTTTCGATTCGTTCCTTTACTTGAACTTATTAAAATAATCATTAATGATTCTTAGGACATATTAACAGTAGGATTCTGGTTAAAGGGTAATCAGAATAATAGTTGTTCTAATGCAGCTGGCAATACTAGAGACAGTTATCTTTATAATATACGCAAGGACTGCAAAGCTGTTACTCATTTAGCACTACCCAAGGCATGCTTGCAGCTAGAAGATATACTATGAACGCGAGTAACACTACCCCACAACGTTCATATTAGACAGGGACCTACGTCTTAAAGTGGATTCCGAACACCTACAAACATCCATGGCACCGAGAGGACTCTAACCTGAAAATTGTGGCACCCAACGACGGAGCGCTAGACATTCGGCCATAGATAAAAGATACCGAAAAAAAAAAGAACCAACTGTTCTTTTTATCAAGCACCTCAATACCATCAGATTTCAAACATCAACCCCATTCCAGCATTTCCTTAAAAAGGCCTTTCTTTAGCAAGAGGAGAAAATGATTTTGGGTAAGGAAGTCACTAAACACTAATCGCACTTTTCCCTCAAATAAACTTTCCACGGGACGGATCGAAAAGTTGTTACGCGAACAAGCCAACTAAATAAATGATTACCACAAAAACGTCTCCAGGAAATGGTCCGGGTAATCTCAGCGGGGCTTTTGATTGCGAAGGCATCAAAGATCCAGGGAGGACTTAAAGGAAAAGTTCTTTTTAATCAATTGAAGAGACCAGAAAACTTCGTTCGGATTGAGTGAAATGAACTTGTCCGCGCTTAATTAAAATGAAATAATGAAAAAAAAAAAAAGATATGGAGGACATATTACAGTTTTATGAGTTTTCCTGAAGGCGTATGCTGTCAGATAAAATAATATAGCACAGGAATTAGGGGGAAATGGAATACTCTTGTGATATTGGTAAATGGTAAAAACTATTGTGTAAAACTATCTTGTATTAAAACTATTGTTTGAATAACAATAGTTTTAGTTACAAGATCGATTCTTTGTTAAGAGTCGTTGGGATAAATTCTATTTTCTCAATGGATTTGTGACATTGTTTACAATTTTTTTTGCCTAAATTCATTAAATAATTGGGAAAATATTGATTGCAGTATTCTAGTAAAGAAGTAGTTAGAATAATAGTTGTTATAATGTAGCTGGCAATACAAGAGAAAATTATCTTTATGCCATAAGCAAGAGCTGCACTGCTGTTACTTATTCAGCTTTACTCAAGGGGCACGTGTAGTTTGAAGATATACTATGGATACAAGTAACACTATCCCCACAACGGTTTATTAGATAAAGGACCTATGGCTTAAAGTGGATTCCGAACCACTACAAACCCATGCAACCACCGGGAATCAAACCCGAAACCTGTGGCACCAAGTCCAAGACATTCGACCATTCAGGCCCCATTGTCTAATATGATTGTAGAGCATTAGGTATTGTAGAGCAGTACAACCCTGCCCCGTATAAAGAAAACATTTCATGTTTGGAATCGGTCAGTAGGCAGACGGCCTTGGCCCAGAATAGGGCTGCTGTGCCATTAAAGAAAAAAAGAAGAAGAATAACAGAAGCCCTAGTGGATTGGAACTCGAAACCTCCAGCACGCTTACTGAGCCTAATTAAATATTGCGGCATAGATAAAAAAAAAAAAAAAGAACCAACTATTCTTTTTACCATAGTCCTCAACACGCCAGATTTCAAATATCAACCCCATTCCAGCATTTCCTGAAAGGCCTTTCTTTAGCAAAGGAGTGAAAATTTTTTGGGTAAGTAAGTCACTAAATACTAATCGCACTTTCCCCCAAATATACTTTCCACGGGCCGGATCGAAAAGCTGTTACGCGAACAAGCAACTAAATAAATGATTACCACAAAAACTTCCCAGGAAATGGTCCGGGATAAACTCAGCGGGGCTTTTGATTGCGACGCTATAAAAAGAATCGGGAGGACTTAAGGAAAATATATTTTTAATCAGTTGAGGAGACCCCAACACTTCATTTGAAGAGCGAAATGAACTTTTACACGTAATCAAAATGAAATAAGAAAGAAAGTATGGAGGACATATTACAGTTTTATGAATTTTTAAAGGCTTATGCTGTCAAATAAAACAATATAGCACAGGATTAGAGGGGGAAATGGAATACTCTTGTGATATTGGTACATGGTAAAAACTATTGTGGTATTTAAACAATAGTTTTAATTACTGGGAACGATTCTTTGTTATGAGTCGTTGAGATAAGTCCTATTTTCTCATTGGATTTTCGAATGGTAACCTCAAAGAATAAATATTTGGACATTGTTTACAATTTTTTTGCTTAAAATCATTAAAATAATATAGTCATGATTTTTAGAAAATATTGACTGCAGGATTCTAGTTAATGGGTAGTTAGAATAATAGTTGTTCTAATGCAGCTGGCAGTACTACAGACAATTAGTTATCTTTATGCCATAAGCAAGGACTGCACCCGCTGTTACTCATTTAGTACCATACAGAGGGTACGTGTACCTTGCAGGTATATTATGGACGCGAGTAACACTACACCCACAACGTTCATATTAGACAAGAACCTACGGCTTAAAGTGGATTCGAACCATTATAAATCCATGGCAATACCGGGACTCGAACCCGAAAGCTGTGGCACTGAACATCAAATACTCAGCAATTCAGACCCCATGGTCTGATATGACTACTACTACTACTACACCACACCACATCACTGTGCCTAGAGCTGAGTTGCCCCTTTACAGTTTTGGAATGATGTGTGTGAAAGAAGTCTGATTCGGCTCTGTGGCGCTCTACGGTCCTATAAGACCGGGACCTACGGTTTAAAGTGGATTCCGAACCATCACAAACATTGATGGCACCACCGGGATTTGAAAGGTCTAATATGACTGTGGAGCATTGGGCATAGGGCTAACAACTCTACCCTCCGTAAAAAGAAAACATGTCATGTTTCGAAATCTGCCAGGAGACAGTCGGCCTCTGCTCAGAATGGGACTGCTGCGACATTGAAGAGGGAGAAGAATTATAACAAAAGCCGCTAGTGGATTCGAACTCGAAATCTCCAGCACACTTATTGTACACGATAGTACTGAGCATAATTGAATATTGCGGCATAGAAAAAGAAAACCGAATAAAAATGAACTAACTGTTAATTTTATCATACTTCTCAATACCGCCAGGTTTCAAATATCAGCCCCATTCCAGCATTTCCTGAAAGACCCTTCTTTAGTAAGAGGGGAAAAGGATTCTGGGTAAGGAAGTCACTAAAAACTAATTGCACTCGCCCTCCAATACACTTTCCACGGGCCGGATGGAAAAGCTGTTACGCCAACAAGCCACTAAATAAATGATCACCACAAAAACTTCTACAGGAAATGGTCCCGGGTAATCTCAGCGGGGCTTTTGATTGCAGCGGCATACAAGATTCAGGGAGGACTTAGGAAGAGTTCTTTTTTAATCAATTGAGGAGACCCCAACACTTCATTTGGATTGAGCGAAATGAACTTTTCAGCGTAATTAAAATGAAATAAGAAAAAAAAAGTATGGGGGACATATTACAGTTTTATGAATTTTCCCAAAGCTTATGCCGTCAGATAAAACAATTAATAAAGCGACCATAAATAAATGGACGTTTCTGGATGATAGAAATATTGGTAAAAGTCCTTGTGGTATTTAAACAAGAGTTTTAATTTCTATGAAGTTTCTTTGTTAAGAGTCGTTGGGATAAATCTGTTTTTCTCAATAGATTTTCGATTCAGTAGTAGGGAAATATAACTGCATTGTGGATTTTATGACTAACTCAATTATATCTCAACTTGCGTAATTCTTAAAATGAAATTAAATACGATAAAAAGGGGTGTGATGGCCGAGTGACTAGCGCTGTGGCGCTCGGTGCCACTGGTTAAGGGATCGAGTTCCAGCTGTCCCTGGATGTTTGTAATGGCTTGGAATCCACTTAAAACCGTAGGACCAGGTCTAGTATGACTTAGTTAACTTAGCGTAGGGCTCACAACCCTACCCCTTAAAAAGAAATCACCTCATGTTTCAGAATATGCTAGTAGGCAGGACGCCTTAGCCCACCATGGGAGGAAGAAGGAGTAGAATTATAACAGAAGCCGCTAGTGGATTCAATCTTGAAACCTCCAGCAGAAAACAGTCAGTATTGGGCCACGAGTGTAGCGTAATTAAATATTGCGGCATAGATAAAGAAAACAGAAAAAAGAACCAATTATTCTTTTTATCATGCTCCTCAACACGCCAGATTTCAAATATCAACCCCATTCCAGCATTTCCTGAAAGGCCTTTCCTTAACAATAGAAGAAAATGATTCTGGGTAAGGAAGTCACTAAACACTAATCGCACTTTTCCCTCAAATAAACTTTCCACGGGACGGATCGAAAAGCAGTTACGCGAACGAGCAACTAAACGTGGAACTAAATAAATGATTACCACAAAAACGTCTCCAGGAAATGGTCCGGGGGTAATCTCAGCGGGGCTTTTTTGCGACCGCATACAAGATTCAGGGAAAACTTAGGAAAAGTTCCTTTTTAATCAATTGAGGAGACCCCAAACACTTCATTTGGATTGAACGAAATGAACTTTTTCGCTTAATTAAAACGAAATAAAAAAAAAAGGTATGGAGGGCATATTACAGTTTTATGAATTTTCCTAAAGTCTTATGCTGTCAGATAAAACAATTTACCACAGGATTAGAGGGAAATGGAATAACGCAATAAATAAATGGACGATATTGGTTATTAAAGTGTATTTTTGGATGATAGAAATTCTGGCACAAACTCTTGTGGTATTTAAACAATAGTTTTAATTACTGAGAAAGTTTCTTTGTTAAAAGTCGTTGGGATGAATCCTATTTTTCAATGAAATTTCGATTCGGTAGCATCAAAGATAACATTGTGGACATTATTTGCAATTCTTTTTACTTAAACTCATTAAAATATTTTTAGGAAATATTGACGGCAGGATTCTGCTTAAGGGATAGTCAAAATAATAGTTGTTCTAATGCAGCTGGCAATACTAGAGTCAGTTATCTTTATGCCATAACAAGGACTGCACCGCTGTTATTCGTTTAGCATTAACCAGACGGCACGTGTAGCTTGAAGAGATACTATGTGATACCGAGAGGCCTCTAGTCAGTAGAGACTTGGGCGTAAGGTTGACAACCATACCCATAAAAAGTAAACATCTCATGTTACGGAATCTATCAGTAGGCAGACGGCCCTCACCCAGAATGGGGCTGCTGCACCATTAAAGAAAAAAGAGGAATTATAACAGAAGCCCCAGTGGATTTGAACTCGAAATCTCCAGCACGCTTGCTGTACACGATAGCACTGAGAATAATTAAATATTGCGGCATAGACAAAAAGAAAACCGAAAAAAGAAACAAGTTTTCTTTTACCATACTCCTCAATACCGCCAGATTTTAAATATCAACATTTCGTGAAAGGGCTTTCTTTAGTAAAAGGAGAAAAGGATTCTCGGTAAGGAAGTCGCTAAAAAACTAATCGCACTCTCCCTCAAATACACTTTCCACGGGCCGGATCGAAAAAGCTGTTACGCGAACAAGCCACTAAATAAATGATTACCACAAAAACGTCTCAGGAAATGGTCCAGGGGGTAATCTCAGCGGGGCTTTTTGATTGCGACGCATATAAGAATCAGGGAGGACTTAAGGAAAAGTTCCTTTTTAATCAATTGAGGAGACCCCAAACACTTCATTTGGATCGAGCGAAATGAGCTTTCTCGAGTAATTAAAACGAAACAAGAAAAAAAAAAAAAAAAAAAAAGTATGGAGGACATATTACAGTTTTATGAATTTTCCTTGAGGCTTATGCTGTCAGATAAAACACTTTGCCACAGGATTAGAGGGAGATGGAATAACGTTTTTATATGAGAGAGAGAATATGATTAAGGCCCATCTATTATATTTGTATTTTGGACTGGGACTACTCGGACTATTAAACATCATCGTGTCATACTCGGGACTATTAAACATCATCGTGTCATTACTTTTTACAAAGCAATAACTGCAGCATATGAGTAGAATCTAAGAAACATTTTATGTTTCGCTCTTTGACTTACGACACAGAATTTTAAAATCATTTCCAAGATAGCTATTTTATCCATATCTAGTTGTTTGCTCGGGACTGGAGCTTTAAACAGAATGGCGATTTTGTAACAAGGACTACTGTTATTCGTTTAGCATTACTGAAGGACCAGAAGAAAACATGTGTTACCGAAGGACTTTTATTGTGGTGACTTCTAGCTTTTAAATTTTTATTCTTAGTAAACATTTAATTTGTTTTAAACTGTTTTTATGACTTTTGGACGTTTTTGTTTAGAATGTCTGGTCTTTTTCCCTTTGTAATTTTGAGCTAATTTGACTTTTTTTTTGTTCTGAATATGTAAACGATTCAATTGTTTGAATTAAAATAAAATACAACGGCAAAGGAAAAAAGTGTTTGTATGTACCAGATGTATGTGCATCCATGTTAAGAAATTTTTTTTTTTTTTATTGGTTATCTTTCAAAATATTCTTAAATTTAAATCTGATTTGTTTACTTTGTCTTCAGGGTAAATCTAAAAATAAAATGTTTTAATTGAAGCGGTGAAATGAAAAAAATAAAGTATAAAATGATAATTCGCACTCTACAACAATATTAAGTATCAACAGGCCAATATAGCTGTTGCTATTTTCTGCAAGCCGAATAAAAACTTCTGATGTCACAGAAGACGTTTTTAATTTTCCATAATAAATATACGAAAATAAGTGCATTTTGATAAGTCTATTAAAATTTGACAAGGGATATAACGTTAAATTGATACAAATATGTATCTTTAATATAGATATTATATATTTGGACATGTTAGAATTAGCTAGGCATTAGCACATTTGAATACATATACAATGATGACAATTGGAGGACAGTTATCAAAACAGTTGTTATAATACAATTCACAGGTTACGCAATAAATGTGTGACAACTGCATCATGCAAATGTATAATATTAAATGATTAAGCCCCATCTGTTATGTATTCTAAGCTCTACAGCTACGCAAGTTCTCTGAACTATTTCCCTTTAAAGTATATTTTAAACACTTTAAAATTTAGTATTATTTTCTTACATATATTCCTAGTTTTAGAACACATTTTCTTCTAGTTCCGTGTGTATAGCATTCTGCAGAGGGCAGATAAAAGTGAGACGTTTAGAGCCGTATACGAAAAATCAGAAATTTTTCCCTTCAACTTGCCTGCCTATGAGAGGTGCATTACTATCGATCCTTTTTCGTCTTTGAAAGAGTGACTGCAACGCATGTTACCAGATGACACGAATTTTTCTATTTTTCTGCATGTTACGCATGTTTTAGCAAACAATAATTATAAAAGAATACAATCTTATTACAGATGCAAGAAGGCCACACACAGTTTTGTAATTGTGCTAACCAGGCTTCCTTTAAAAGCATTGGGATTACGCCGCATATGAAAAATTTCATATCTATGTTTAAACTTACGTATATATAAATACAGACTTGCGTAGACTTATACGGAAAACATATATGGCAAATTACATCCCTTCATATGCACGTAATTTAATATTCGTATACATTCATACAATTGCATGAATACAAAGATATCAATATACGCAAGTATACACTGAAGTGACAAAAGTCATCGGATACCTCTTTAATATCGTGTCGGCCCTCCTTTCGCCCGGCGAAGTGCAGCAACTCGACGTGGCATGGACTCAACAAGTCGTTGGAAGTCTTCTTCAGGAATATTGTGAGCCATGCTGTCTCGATAGACGTCCATAATTGTGAAAGCGTTGATGGTGCAGGATTTTGGGCACGAACAGACCTCTCGATGATGTCCCATAAATGCTCGATGGGATTCATGTCGGGCGATCTAGGTGGCCAGATCATTCGTTGGAATTGTCCAGAATGTTCTTCAAACCAATCGCGAACAGTTGTGGCCCGGTGACATGGCGCATTGTCATCCATAAAAATCCCATCGTTGTTTGGGTACATGAAGTCCATGAATGGCTGGACATGATTCCAAGTAGCTGAATATAAGCATTTCCAGTCAATGTTCGGTCCAGTGGCACCAGAGGACCAAGTCCATTCCATAAAAAAACAGCCCACACCATTACGGAGCCACCACCAGCTTGAACAGTGCCTTGCTGACAGTTTGGGTCCATGGCTTCGTGGGGTCTGCGCCACACTCGAACCCTACCATCAGCTCTTACCAACTGAAATCGTGACTCATCGGACCAGGCCACGGTTTTGCATTCATCTAGGGACAACCGATATGCTCACGTGCCCACGAGAGTCGCTGCAAGCGATGTCGTTCTGTCAGTAAAGGCACTCGAGTCGGTCTTCTGCTGGAATAACGAAAAAGCCAAACATCTCCGCACAGTTCCAGACAAGTCCCTTGTACGTCCCACATTGATTTCTGCGGTTATTTGACGCAGTGTTGCTTGTCTGTTAGAATTTACGACTCTTGCAGACGTCGCCGGTCTCGGTCGTTAAGTGCAGGCGGTCGAATTTGTATTTTTGTCCATGGTGGGATGTTTTGCCTGAAATGTCATACTCGGCACAATCTTGACACAGTGGATCTGGGAATGTTGAATTCCCTAACGATTTCCGAAATGGCATGACCCATGGCTTCCTCCAACTAACATTTCGCGTTAAGTCTGTTAATTCCCGTCGTGCGGTCATCATCATGTCAAAACCTCTTCACATGAATAACTTGAACAGAATGGAGCTTTATGCGAAAGCACTGCGCATTTATACCTGTTCTACGCGATGCTACTGCCATCTGAAAATTTGCATATTGCTATCCCATGACTTTTGTCACTTCAGTGTATAACTGCATGCGTAAGTGAATGAATGCATTCATGCATGCATGACTACATATTTTTGATTTGTACATGATAATTTTTATATAATAAACATAAACTTGTGTATGCAATTATTAAATATGCGACATGTCAAGAGATATGGTCAATTGACAGATCAATAGTTTAAAAGAAATGGTCAGTTGGCCAACAAACTCTCATGCGGAATGGAAGTAGGCCAAGTGACCATTTCTCCTAAACGCCACAGGGAGCCCTCTTGCCACTGAGTAGGAGAAAGAACGGTTACAATTGCAGATTACTGAGTTTTAGGTTTCAATAACGTACACCAAAAAAAAAAACGCCATTGCCAGGGATGCCATTGCTTCTGTGCAATGGTCACAATCCTGTCCACAGTGATGTTTTAGGTTTTACTGCCCCACATTTATGTTTGCATGGAAAAGAAAAACTCGAAAAAGTACACTAGACAGACTGATTGCCGATGTGAGTCGTTGTCATAACCACTCCGAGTCTTTTCACTTTGATGTGCAATGCATGCCATTAGCGATATTCGAACCTATATCCTATAGCGTGAGCTGCGTACTTAATACTCGGCGTAGTTTCGGTTTGTAGCTCTACGGTCATTTTGTGCACTCTTTAGGCTAATTAGACCGAGACCAAGAGTTTAATGTGGATTCCGAACCACTAACGTCCATGCCACCGCTAGGATTTGAACCTGAAGCCTGTGGAATCAAAGGGCAGATCACTAGCCGTTTGGCCCACTTTTTAAATCAAAGTTGTTGTTGCTTTCAAAACACCAGACATTTTAAATTTGGTCACTTGCCACTAGAATGGTAGACGTATAGCATCACCCAGGGTGCACTACGAAGATCATACTATATTGTGTTCCCATTTTACCACCTCAATTTGGAAGGCACACCAAAAGAGATATTATCTACAGGAATTTGGGTAATTGGCTAGTCTGCTGGCTTTTGGTAACACAGGATTCAGGTTCGATGCCTAGCGGTGGCATGGATGTTTGTGAGTGGTTCGGAATCCACGTTAAATTGTAGGTCCGGACTAATTAGCTTAAAGTGTGCATAAAATGACCGTAGAGCGACAAACCAAATCAAATCTTCCCTTTTCTCCCAATCCAATTGAAGGAATTGTCAGCCTATGGATTTATTACCGGTTTAGACACAAGTTATTTCCATTTATTCATGTTTGCAAGTTTCAAACTCACTTATTAAGTACAAAAAACTAAACGTATGAACCACCAAGCCACTCCATCCTTTAATTTAACAACGTGAAAACATAAAAATTTAACTACCATTAAAGATATTAAAAATGATACTAAAATAATTTCATTTTCTTTTTATAAAATATATTTTTAGACCATCATTTACTGAGAAATAAAAGACAAAATGACTCCATAACAGAGAAATAGCGCTGGACGGTATTTAATTGAAAGCTATCGCATTTTACTTTTATTTCCAATACTTTCTTTGGCAAAGTGCGATATTGGAATAGTTTGGAGCCTTCTTATAACCTAGGAGAAAAGGCTTTCGGAAAACGGGCCTGCGAATCAATAACCCAGAAGCCGATGTTGCAGTAGAAAATGAATGTCGCATGCACTGACCTTCATTCTTGGTTTATAAGTTACTCTATAAGGGCAATATTTATAAAATTAATTTCGTTGCTTAAAAAACATTGAATTGGATCATATTAATAAATGTAAGAGTATGTAAGAAATACAGGGTGATTATAATTAAAAGTCCCACTTTCAAAATGCTGTGAAAAAAAAGCCACTCGTCATGATGAGTTCATATCATATCGCGATGTAAGCGATATAAAGAAAGTGAATTAGGTGGCCAGTGATATTTGAATCGAAATTATAACGCATTTGGCATGAGTTGCATATTAATTGAGATCCTTGATTATTTCGGTTTTGTGACGGAAAAAATGACTTCCAAGTCATTCAACAGTTGTGATACTGTTAGTGGAAAGCCCATCCACCACGACAAGACCATACTAAATTGGAAGGGAAAAATTGGTGGAACTTTTTTTTTGATGCCATACCGTTTCCGCTTTTTTTTCAAGTATCTTCAGTTCAAATTTGAACTCATTGTGATGAGTATTTCTTTTTTTTTTTTTTTTTGTGATGAGTTTCTTTTTTTGCAAGAAAGTGGGAGAGTGAATTAGTGAGAGTGAGTGATGGAGCACCTGTAAGAAGAAGTCTGATTTAGCTTCGCTGCGCTGAAGAAACAGAGCAGTGCCTTCCAGTAGGGACTTTTAGAAGGAATACGCCGCATGTGCGTAACTTATAAGAGAAAGCCCGAAAAATTCCACCACGTAGTCTAACTAACGAGGTAAGATGCTGAACATCCCAAACGCCATTGAATCCTCGTATTTGAAACAGTTACAAGAAACATTCTATAACCTTTAATCTTCTATAAATTATTATCTTTCAATAAGTGTCTACTTAAGTTTTGTTGTTGTTGTAGCTAACCCTCAGTGTGGGATGGATATTCAAAGAGTAGTCTTCTCATGGATGGAGTGAGGGAGGGGGGCAGCTCCTTTGTGATGGAGCATCCGTAGGTAGAAGTCTGACTTGTTTCCAAGTTGCTGAAGAAGGAGGACAGTGCTTTCCGGAAGGATTTCTAGTGAGATCCACCCTGCATTTGTTTATCGTATGGGAGAAAGCCTGGAAAACTCCCACCAAGTAGTCCGACTAACAAGGCAAAATGCTGAACATCACAAACGCTATCAAGGCTCCTCATAATTGAAACAGTGTGTACAACAAAGCTGCCAGCGGATTGAACCTCAGACTTAATGCTCGCCAACAGCACATGTTACCACTGAGCCACGAGTCAGGCTCAAATATCTTTAAAAATTGTATAAACATGAAAAAAATAACTTTCTTTACTAACATAATTAATTCTTCATATTTTAGTCTATTAAAACTAACAAATAACAATGATTTTTCATCGACTTTTTCAATAACATATTTATAACCTTGAAAAGGGCAACAATTTGAAAATAAAAAAAAAAAAGCATCAAATGAAATAATGAAAGCATGCAAAGATATATTCTGATATACATCACAAAGAAAAAAATATCTGCCCATTAAAACGTAAGGAAAGGGCTTAATGATGTCTTATAAAGTGCTTAATGGCTTGCTCGGTTCTTTTTTTCATGCTCAACTGTTCAAAATCTAATTAAAAGATTTTGTTTAAAATCGGTACCTTTTTTTATTTCCCTTCAAGAGAAAAGGGCACCGTCGAAGAGCAGTGCCTTCTCATTAGAGAGGCACTAATCTTCCGCGCACTTATTAACACAGTGAAATAAACGGTGAACTATAAAAATTGATGAAAAAAATTTATTTCATACGAGGAGGGGATAAATATATTTAAAAGCATTAATTAAACTGTAGGCGATAGAAACTGCAAAGTCATTAAGAAACTTTTAACGGTATTTCCTAAGATAAGTAGTCATGTTTTTCTTTTTTGTAATCGCAGTCATAATTGGCAAGGATGTCCCCTAACTATTCTAGATTTAAAATCTAATTACTAATTTTTTAAATTTAAAGCATTTTTTTTTTTTTCAGCAAGTATTGGCAAAGCTATGACTAAAAAGTTAGTTTAATCGGCCATTTATTGTTTTTCTAAATTACTAATTTATAGTGCATTGTAATTAATTAAAAAAAAAAAGTTAATTTTTGTGTTATAGCTACAGATTTAAAATTTCATTTCCAACCAATAAACAATCAATGTTAATGTCAGAATTAATTTCAAATTCATCATATTTAAATTTTGGAGGAAAAATAGTTTGATTAAACATTGTGGATTTTTTATACAAATTATACAAGACTCTTGGCTGTAAGA
The DNA here is from genome assembly GCA_021605095.1 of Caerostris extrusa. Classification (NCBI taxonomy): domain Eukaryota; kingdom Metazoa; phylum Arthropoda; class Arachnida; order Araneae; family Araneidae; genus Caerostris; species Caerostris extrusa. The sequence goes on from BPLR01002127.1 coordinate 86,125, forward strand.
ATAAAATGGTTACTTTAAATTTTAAGAATTTATTTAGGATGATTTGAATTGTCGCTCTACTGTCATTTTTTACACACTTTAGGCCAAAGAGACCAGGACCTATAGTGTAATGCGGATTCAATGTCAGACAGTTACTCAATTGGCCATCAGGCTGCTTACTTCTTATGAAACGAATAGGAGGAGGGCAGTGCCTTCCAAGAGAACATTTAGGAGGATCTATCCTACATTTGCGTATCATAATGGATAAAACCCGGAAAACTCCCACCAATTTATCTGATTAATGAGGCAAGATGCTGAATATTACAAATGCCGTCAAGGCTCCTCGTTTTGAAACAGTGTCTACAACAAAGCCGCCAGCGGATTGAATCTCAGCTCTGATACTTACCAGCAGCGCACGTTACCACTTAGCCACGAGTCGGGCTCAAATAGCTTTAAAAATGTATAAACATGAAAAAATAACTTTACGAACATAAATTACTCTTCATATTTTAGTTTATAAAAACAACTAGTAACAACGATTTTTTGTAGACTTTTTTTAATAACGCATTTGTAACCTTGAAAAGGGCATCACCCTTGAAAAAAATCCACTAAAATCATGAGTGCATGCAAGAGATATTCTGATATACATCACAGATTTTTTTTTAAAGTTTAAAGCAATTCCTTTCTTTTGCAAGAAGAATTAGAAAATCTATAACAAAAAAGCTAGTTTAGTCAGCTATTTATTGTTTTTCTAAGACGCTAATTTATATTGCATTGTAATTAATTCAAAAGAATTAGTTAATTTTACATTGTAGTTACAATTCTAAACATTTATTTCAAAGAAATAAACAATCAAAGTTAATGCCAGAATTAATTTCAAATACAGTACATTTTATATTGCGGAAAAAAAATTTTATTACACATTGTGTGTTATATATACAAATTCATAAATGACTCTTCGTTGTAAGAATAAAATAGTTATTCTGAATTTTAAGAATTTACTTCGGATGGTTTGGTTTCTCGCTATACGGACATTTTTTTTCCCACCTTAGGCTAATGAGACCAGGATGTACAGTTTAATGCGGATTCCGAACCATTAAAAAACATCCATGGAAACATCCATAAAAACGCCAGGATTCGAACGCGAAGCACCAAATGCCAGACCGCTACCCAATTGACCATCAAGTTGCTTACTTCGGATGAAAAGAATAGGAGGAGGGCAGTGCCTTCCAAGAGAACGTTTAGGAGGATCTATCTTACATTATCGTATCATATGGGATAAACGCCGGAAAACTCCCACCAAATTATCTGACTAATGAGGAAAGATGCTGAAAATCACAAACGCCATCAAGGCTCCTCGATTTTGAAACAGTGTCTACAACAAAGGCGCCAGCGGATTGAACCTCAGCCCTAATGCTTACCAGCGGCGCACGTTACCACTAAGCAACGAGTCGGGCACAGATATCTTTAAAAATATATAAACATGAAAAAATAGTTTTCCTTACTAACATAATTTATTTTTAATATTTTTAGTCTATTAAAACAACGTAAAATTATTAATACAAACAAGGATATTGTTATACAAACAAGTTACAATTATTATTTTTTTTCAATAACATATTTTAACCTTGAAAAGGGCATCCCACCGATATAATGAGAGCATGCAAGAGATATTCTGATATACATCATCAGAAAAATACACTTGCCCATTAAAACGTAAGGAAAAGGCTTAACGATGTTTATAAAATGCCCAATGCCTTGCTCAGTTCTTTTTTAATGATTTTTCATGCTCAGCTGTTCAAAAAATCTAATTAAAAGATTTTTTGTTTAAAATCGGTGCCTTTCTTTTTTTGCCTTGAAGAGAAAAGGGCACCGTCGAAGGCAGTGCCTTCTCATTAGAAAGGCACTAATCTTCCCTTGCACTTTTAACACGGTGAAACAAACGGTGAACTAAAAATCGATGAAAAAAATTTATTTAATATGAGGGGATCAATATATTTAAAGCATTAATTTAACTGTAGGTGATAGAAACTGCAAAGTAATTAAGAAACTTTTAACGGTATTTCCTAAGATAAGTAGTCATGTTTTCTTTTTGTAATCGCAGTCATAATTGGCAAGAAAGTAGCCTAATTATTCGAGATTTAAAATCTGGTTACTATTTTTTTAAATTTAAAGTATTTTTGTTTCTTTTTTTGTAGCAGTAATTGGCAAATCTATGATAAAAAGTTATTTTAATTAGTTATTTATTGTTTTTCTAAAATGCTAATTTATATTGCATTGTAATTAATTAAAAAAAAATAAAACTGTTAATTTTATATTGTAGCTACAGATTTAAACTCTCGTTTCAAACAAATAAACGATCAAAAAATAATGCTAAATTAGTTTATATTACGACATATTCTAAATTTTAAGAAAAAAAAGGTGTTATTACCTTACGGATTGTGGATTATTTATACAAATTCATAATTGACTCTTTGCTATAAAAATAAAATAGTTACTCTGAATTTTAAGAATTTACTTCAGAAGATTTGGTTTATTGCTCTACAGCCATGGTCGCTAAATAAGGAAGCCAGTGCCTTCCGGGAGGACTTTTAGGAGTAACTACGCCGCATTTGCATACCGTTTGGGAGAAAAACCGGAAAACTCCCATTAAGTTATCTGAATAACGAGGCAAGATGATGATCATTCCAAACAGCATCGGGTTTCATCGTTTTTGAAACAGAGTCTACAACAATGCCGCCAGCGGATTGAACCTCCGCCTAATGCTCACCAGCTGAGCACGTTACCACTACGTCACGAGTCAGGTGCAAATACTCGTATCTTTAAAAATGTGTAAACATTAAAAATAGCTTTCTTTTACTAGATCTTTTATTCTTCATATTTTAGTCTTTTAAGCAAACAATAAGTAACAATTTAAATAACATATTTTATAATGAAAATGCACCACAATTTTTCTACAATATTGACAGAAATCGACTATGTGTCTGTGTCTAATTCTCAGTATCTTGCAGTGAGGGACGAACAACCCATGAGTAATCTACTCATAGGGAAGGACAGAAAAGAGGGCAGCTTCTGTTGCTTTGATAGAGCACCCGTAGATAGAAGTCAGACTTGGCTACAAGTCGCGGTAGAAAAGACAGTGCCTTTGCGGGAGGTTTTAGTGATAACTACCCTGCATTTGCGTATCGGCTCTAAGGATAAAAAAACCTGGAAATCTCCCACCAGGTAGTCCGACTAACAAGACAAAATACTGAACATCGCAAACGCTATTAAATCTCCTCATAATTGAAACAGTGTTTTACAACAATACTACCATCAAATTGAACATAAGCCCTAATACTCACCAACGACATACATTGCCACTAATCCACGAGATGGGCTCAAATTTCTTTAAAATGTATAAACATGAAAAAAAAAAAGTTTTTTTTTTACTAAGATAATTTATTCTTCATATTTCAGTCTATTAAAACTACAAATAACAATGATTTTTCCTCAAACTTTTCATTAATGCATTTTTAACCTTGAAAAAGGGCATCACCCTTCAATAAAAAAATCCACTGGAATAATGGCAGCTGCAAGAGATATTCTGATATATATCACAGAAAAAAATACATGCCCATTGAAACCAGGGAAAAGGCTTAACGACGTCTATAAAGTGCTTAATGCCTTGCTCAGTGCTTTTTTCTTATGCTTTTTCACATGCTCAACTGTTCAAGAATCTAATTAAAAGATTTTTGTTTAAAATCGGTGCATTTTTTTTGCTTTGAAGAGAAAAGGGCACCGTCGAAGAGCAGTGCCTTCTCATTAAGCTTTTCGCACTTTAACACGGTGGAAACAAATGGTGAACTATAAAAATCGATGAAAAAAATTTATTTAATATGAGGGAGGGGATAAAATATATTTAAAGCATTAATTAAACTCTAGGCGATAGAAACTGCAAAGTCATTAAGAAACTTTTTAACGGTTTCCTAAGATAAGTAGTCATGTTTTTCTTTTTGTAATCGCAGTCATAATTGGCAAGAAAGTACCCTAATTATTCGAGATTTAAAATG